>PVLD010008459.1:0-83859 GCA_004027595.1 Dinomys branickii
CCCTCCCTCCCCCATCTCCCTGCCTCTCTTTTCCCTCCTCCTTTCCCTTTCTTCTTCCTTCCTCCTCCTCCCTTCCCTGCTACCTTCCTCCAAGAAAGGACTAAAGAACATGGTTAAGAAGCAGCAGGAAAACAAGATCAAATTAGAATCAAGCAAAGTGCCAACTTCAGAGGAGCCACAGAGCTCAACAGAGGCAGCTTGCAGAAGAGCCTCCTGGAAGAAGCGCAGCATTACAGGTCGGCAGATTCGAAGCTAGTTGCATCAGGGGGACCAAGAAAGCGCTCCAGCTCCTCTTTACCGCTGACTGCGTGCCCGCATAATGCTGTACTCCACACATACAGTCACCTTCAGTATTCACAGCTCTGTGATGAGTACCTCAAGATAAGTACTTCTGTCCTCACCTTATCAAATGAGGAAACTGAGGTTCAGAGCAGTTAAGTAACTTCACTGAGATCACACAGCTTTACGCTAAGTAGTGGAGCCAGGGTTCAACAGTGGTTTCACTCCTAAGCGCTCTGCCTTTTTGTGTCTTTGGAGCATTATAAAAGGTTTCTCCGAACTCTAGGGACCCCATGCAGCTCCAGAACAGCACAGCAAGACCTGTGCCAGCATCCTAAATTATAAGTCATAGAAGATGGTACACACACACACACACACACACACACACACACACACACACACTCACCTCGCATGCTGCCCCCACTCTAGACACTGAAAAAGGCAAGAGAGAGCAAAGAAAGGTACTGAGAAATGTTTCTGTTTTACATGCTCCAGACAACAAATGCAGCTGCACAAACCAGGCTCAGGCCAGCGATGCCGAGGGCGGCTGGACCCCACATGCCACCCCCATCTGCACCTAACAGACGCCCCCACTGAGACAACAAGTCAGCCGCCCTTCTCTGGCACACAGCCCTCGGCCCTGCCCTGCCCCCTGGGAACAAGGCCTCCGGGCCCTCGAGGGCACCGCTTCCGCTCCCCCATCCAAAGGCCCCTGGAAGAGACAGAGGGAATGGAGGTAGATAGGAGTCTCAGGCCAGGACAGGATCCCCGCCAGGGCTGAAGTCCCCGAGGCCAACAGGGCAGCTTCCAGCAGCCTCTGCTCTTCCTGTCACCCTCCCCCTGAGGTCACAGTACCCTGGAGCTGGGTGACCTGGTGGGGGGGCCCATGTGGAGTTCAGAGCGGGTGGGCATGAACCTTAGTGACTTCCCCATCCAACAATCCCATTTCACACACAGAGACCCAAGGGCTCAGAGTAGATGGCCTCTCCCAGGCCACGAGGGACACAAGGAGCAGAGCTCAGATGAGGACAGAACCTCCCAGCTGCTAGCCCAGTGCTCTCCTCTGTCTCCATCCATCCGTCCAGCTCCAGGTAGATCTTGGTCATCGGTCATCATTCCCGAATCCCCCTGAGCTTGAAGCAGGGGTGCTCTGGCAGCTCCCCTGCACTTGGGCTGACAGCACAGGTACAGCTGGGCAGCCTGGTGCAACGGAAGTGACCTGGAACCTTAGCACTAGACTGGCCCGGCCTCCAGTCTCAGCTGGGCACTGTCTTAGTTACCCGTTGCTGCCCAGCAACTGCCCCCAAACTCAGCAGCTTACAGCAGCGCCTATTCATTTTCACACAGCATCTGTGGGTCAGGAACTTGGGTCCAGCTTAGTTGGGTCCTCTGCAAGCTGTGGATTTCCACAGCACCGCGATCCAAATGTCAGCCTGGGGCCTGCAGTCTCATGGCATGATTTGATTAAGGAACAATCTACTTCCAGGCTCACTCACGCGGCTAGTGGCAGGATTTAGTTTCTCTCAGGCTGTTGCCAGGAAAGTCCCAGTTCCCTGCTGCACCAGAGTGTGTAAACCAAGAGGGCAGTGTAGCTGGGTGTGGTGGTGCACACCTGTAGTTCCAGCGCTCTAGGAGGCTGAGGCAGAGGATGGCAAACTCAAGCAATTTAGAGAGACCCTGCTTCAAAAATTAATGTAAAAGGGCTTGGGATGCATCTCAGTGTGAAGGCCCTAGGTGTAATCCTCAGCACCCTACTTACCCAAAAAAGAGAGACAGAGAGCAGCACAGAGTCTGTAAGACTAAAGGCACACACTTTTGTAACCTCATCACAAATGGGACATCCCATTCATTACCTTTGCTGTATTTTGCTGGTTGCAATCAAGTCGCTAGGTCCAGCTCTAGTTCAGAGAAGCAGAATCCCACAAGGCCACAAATGCCAGGAGGCAGAGATCAAAGGGACCCACTTATACATCAGCCAAGCACAGCCATTGCTGGCTTGGTCCTTGGCCATGTTCTTCAGCCTCTTTGAGCATCAGTTTCTCCGTCTGTGCTCTAGGGCATGGAGAGACTGTGCTCAGCCTCAGGCATGTAGAAGATGCCCAAGAAATGGTGGGCAAATAGACCAGGAGGCAGGGACAAGTGTGCCAGGCTGGCCAACAACCAGGCGTGCACAAGGACACAAGTGCACCTGAAATCAGGGCAAGGGTGGAGGACACAGTGAATGAGTCATCTCAGTCTAGGGAAGAAAGATTTGCTTGAGAAGAGGAAATGCTTTGCTTGGTTAGAGTCTAGAGGCACTTGGGACCTAGAAAAACCAGGGAATGAGCCACACAGAGCTCCCCTGATATCCCAGCTGCACACACACAGGGACGTGGAGATCCAGGGAGCTGGCTTCCTCCACAAAGATGTGAAGGGAGCCGCTGCTGGGGCCCTGCCACCCTGGCAGCCTCATCACGCTGGACGCTCCTCAGTGAGACATTGCAGCCCAGGGCACACTGCCTATATCCGAGTGTGACGGTAGGTATCTAGTTAGAGAGGGCAAGGGCTTCCACACAGAGTCTCACCTTGGTCTTGTCATGAACAGCTACCTCATTAAAACTATCCACTTGCTGTAGGCTTCGAGCCATGGGCAAAGAAAAGAGCAGAATTCTAGACAACTGTCTTGTTTACTTTTTCCTCATTGCTGAGACAAAATACCCAATGCTCAAAATGAAGAAAGGAAAGGTTTATTTAGCTTACAGTTTGTGGAGGTTTCAGTCCATACTTGGCTGGTTCAGAGGCAGAGTGGCACATGGCAGAAGGCAAATTGTTCATGGCAGCAGCACACAGCAAAAACAACCAGCGAAAGGGAGGAATGGCTGTAAGCAGCCTCTTTCCTTCCCTTACATTGTAAACAGCCTACCCCCACCCAGGGAGTGAGTACCTCTCACACAATCTCCATGCCTTCCTCTTCCACAGGCTCAGGACGTGTACAAAGTAAGCACCCTGGCTTCCTCCTGAGTCACTCAGCTAAACCTCTAGACTCCCCAAGTTGACACAATGTATCAACCATAACAACAACCTAAGCTCCAGTGGCCCTAGAGGATCACAGATGGGCATCAGGTACCCATAAGCCCTTTGAAATAATGCCCCAAAGTGTGTGTCTCTGCACATTTTGCAGAGAAATAAAAATCTGCCGCAACTCATAACAGATGAAGAGCATAGATCCAGTCAACTCTCCCATTTTACAGATGAAGAGACTGGGACTCGTCCAGCCATACAGCTGTACTATGAGAGAAGCCAGCCGGGGAAGCCAGGCCTAAAGACCACCCTCTTTCCTCCTGCATTAGGCAGAACCGAAGCTCCCTATACCCAAAGAAGTTTAAATCCACAGCCTCTTGATACATCAGAGACATCTTCAAACGATGATTAATTATTTTGCCAAAGAATCACTTTAGTGAGCCACATGAAACTTAAAGGATTTTTAATAAAATCTCCCGAGTTCTGGGGCTTCAGCCCCCTCCACACACTCCCCTTTGCTATTTCTCCTGATCCCACGAAGATACACCATTTGTTATTGTTTCATTAGGAGCCCTGCTGCCCCCGTGTTATTTATGAGCTTGCTATTTATTGAAAATTGTATTTTTAGGGGGGATGAAGGGAGGGGGATGATGTTTATCACAGAGAAACCTTGGCAAGAAAATTAGTGACATTTCAAATCCCTGCTCTTGGAGAGAAATTGAGCCCCCAGTCTCCGGATGTAAAGCCTGAGTAGAAGTCTTGTCCTGAGGTGGTGGGGGTGGGGGGTCATCTGTCAGTTCTGGGCCTCCATTGTCCTTAGGAAGAGACAGTGTTTCCTATGTTCGTCTCCTAGATGTGAACTTTTACTGTCTTCCAAAAAAAAAAAAATACCCAAAAAACAAAAACAGAAAAGAAAATCGATTTGTATGCTATGTAATACATACTCAAGGTTAGAAACAGTACCCAGCTAAACTACTTCCTGCCTGCCTTCTGCTCCCCCTTTAAAAAGCCACATCTAACTCTTTAAAATGTCTCAGCGTGTATTTGCCTCCATTTTTCTCAATAATAAGCTTCTGTGGATATTTCTTGATCCATCAATTTTAGACACAATCTATTGACTTACTGCTCCCATAGACAAGGATTTATCTCACCCCTGCCACCTCTACCCCCTCCTGCCATATCTCTATTTTCGATTCTTCCGCTGGTTACCTTTGTGATCTTCCATCCTCCAGAGATGCACTTCGTAAAAAGAAGATAACAGTACCCCCCTCCTTCCCTGCACCTCACTGCTCCCAGCTTTCCCTCCTGGCTCCTGACATCCGTGTTTCCACTCTTGTAAAAAACTGAAAATATTTACCCTCATGCTATTTCCATAATAGGTCTCTCAGATTGACTAGAAGTGTGAAAATATCTCCAGTATGGTGCCTAGGTTAGGGCTGTTCACTGCAGCCCCAAGTGTGTACTTGATTACGGCTTTCTTTGGGTACAGCTACGTGTATGTGCGCATGTGTATGCGTACACGTTTTTAAGTTCTGAAGTGTCTTTCTTATCTTTACGCTTTGTCCTAATTGTTTTTATCGCAGGCACAATTCTTCTTGTAGTAGACCTTCTTTTTAAAGTGTACTCTAAACCTGGCATGGTGGTGCACATCTGTTATCCCAACACTCAGGAGACTGAGGCAGGAAGATTGCTGTGAGTTTGAGGCCAGCCTGAGCTACACAGTAAGTTCCAGACCAGCCTAAACTCCATAGTGAAACCCTGTCTCAAAAAGACCTCCCCAGAAAAGTATATCCCAACCAGATATGATGACACACATCTGCAGTCTCAACACTTGGAAGGTCAAGGCAGGAAGTTCTCCATAAATCTGAGGCCAGCCTGGGTTACACAATTAGTTCAAGGCCATCCTGAACCATGTAGTAAGAGCCTATCTCAAAAAAACAAAAAAGAAGTCCTATCCTACCCAGCCCCCTCTTCACTGAGGACCCACCCAGGGCCCCCAGGCCTCTGGCTCCAACATGGACCTGCTGCGTTTAGGTCAGTGCACAGATCTCGTCCTGGCACTAGGCCCTGCTCTTCTGGGGTCTCCCTGCAGCTGTTTTTCATTCCCAGTCTCCCCCGTTCTTGGTTTACTCCCTCGCTTATTGTAACACTTCCTCCTTTAAAAGAATTTATGGGAAATACAATTTATTACTCCTTGCAACTTGAATAATGGGTTGGTTGGATATATAAATGCTAAATTGGAAATCATTTCTTTCAGAACTGTGAAGGTATCTGGTGTTGCTGATGAGGGTCTGATACCAGTCTGATTCTCATTGCTTTGCAAGTGACCTGATTTTCCTCTTGGCAGTCGTGAGGATGTTCTTTTGCTCCTGCTTTTCTTCTGACTCAAAATGAGGTATAGATTGGTGTGGGCTCTTTTCATTACACTGGGCACTTAAAGGGTCCTTTCTTTTTTAAGTTGGAACTTAAATGTAATTCTGTTATAAAGTATTCGAATGGATGTCAAGATAAAAACATCTGCACTGTCTCAATGAGTCCCTCCACACCTCCTCTCTGTGAGAACTTTCCAAGAATGGCCATTAGCATCACAGATCAGCTTTGCCTTTCTAAGTTTTTATATGAACTTTTACCATAAGTGCACTTTTGCCTCTAGCTGCTTTCACTCAACATTATATCCCTGACTTCACCAACACTGCTCCACCTAGAGGCTGTTGGTTATTTTTAATTGTTACATAATATTTCATTGCTGGTATATATTCCAATGGATTTCAACAAATGTTGAGTGGACATTTGAAATTTCCCCATTGAAAACTATTAGAAAAATGCTTCTTTAACATTCTTGTGTCTTTAGCAAAAATAAATGTTCACTTTCCTTGAGTCTATATCTCAAGATAGAACTGTTGGATCATAGAATAGGTGTCTCAGTCACTTTTCTCTTCTTTGAGACAAATGCCTGATGCCCAAAGCTAAAAGGGGAAGGTTTTACTCAGCTCACAGTTTGTAGAGGTTTCAGTCCATAACTGGCTGGCTCCCAGGTAACGTGGTGGGGCACAGGGGCAACAGTTCATGGCAGCAGAAGATACCAAAAGCAACAAGAGCAAAATGGAGGAACAAGCTTCTTTCTGCCCCTTTTATCTTATCCAGACTGCTGGGATTGAGGCAGTGCCGACCCAATCTGTGGACTGATCCAGCAATCACCCATCCTTAATCCCAGCACCCTTAATCCCTGCATTGAACTATGAATCAGTCACTCACTCCACATGCAGCTACCTCTGAGAAAGCCCCATCTAAAAGTACATGAGGGTTTGGGACAACCAGACACAAACCATAACTGTACGTATATGTCTAGTTATTGTGGATTCTGCCAAACAGCTTCCCAAAGTGGCTGCACAAATTTGAGCTACCATCAGGCATCTTGAAGAGCTCCTGTTGCTCCAGATCATTGCTAACACTTTGAGACATTTTATTTTGGCGATTCTCATAGGGATGTCTTGGTGTTTCCTTGTGGCTTTAATTGCCATTTGCCTGATGACTAATAATATGGAGCACATTTTAATATGTTTATTCACTGCTTTTGTACTTCTTTCATTGACTTACTTTGTACTTATTCAGATCTTTTGCTCATTCTTAAAAGCAAAAGTTTCTTGTTTTATGAACTTGTAGAATTTTTTTTATATATCCTGCAGACCATCTTTGCTGAATATATACAGAGTCCACCCAAAAAATGTACACATCAGGAAAAGGAAAAGCTTGTATAAATATTTTAATACTAAATTTATTGAGACTTTGTGAGATGAATGCAAGTTACCTTTGGCCTCTGCAATTACAAGAAGTACTCAGACTGGTGGCCATTAGCTTCCAGACATTTACTAGCGAAATGCTGAAGTGCGTATACATTTTTTTGGTGGACTCTATATCCAGGAGTCCTGCTTCCCATGATTCTTCATGCTCATTCTCTTTGACATTGTTTAAGTCTAGATTCTGCCCCAGTATCCACTGCATTCAATCTATCTCTGTCTCTGTCTCTATTTCTCTGCCACCTCCTATATGCAAATGCGCGTGCCTTCCATGAAAACAGAACCCTAGGCTTCAGCTAGGTACCAGATCTCCCTACGGGAAATGAAGAGGTCAATCTAGTGCCACTGTCCCCAGTTCCGTAACTCCCTCCCGCCATTCCTACCCCTGCCACTTAGGGATGAAAGATGAAGTAGAGGGGACAAACCTGGGGAAAGGGAACGTGAATGACAGGAAGGCAGGCCCAAGAGCTATGTCCTGGACCAGAAGTGGGGGCACAGAATTGGAACCACTAAAACTAGCCCCTTCGCCTGGAAGCTTCTTACCTCAACACCTAGCTCAGCTCTGTATTTTCCTTCTGCCTCCTGGCAGCAAACTAATGTAAAAGATCCTTGGAAGTAACTAATCTGCACTGCAAAGAGAAAATAGGAGAGACTTAGGCTACAGGGCAAGATTCAAATTGAAAATGCTCAGGGGGGCCCATTAATAAAGACAACAATTCAACTCCTTACTGATCAGTCCCAGAACAAAGAGGAGAAATTGCTGAGTCCCAGCCTGAGTGGGGAGGAGGGACAGGAAAAAGCCCAACAGGGACCAGCTGACAAACCTGGCTAGAACCACAAATACCCCTTTGAGTTTTGCCAGAGAAACCTCTAAATCTGTGACTTTGATGAACCTTGTGGTGAGGTCAAAACCAAAGTTTCCCTCGGCTGCTTCCCATGGCGAGTCTGCCAGCCAGACCTGAGAAATTCCTTCCACGGGGCGGGCTGCCCAGAGGGCTTGGTTCAGTGAGCATCTCCCACACTTCCCAGATTTGCCCACACCAAGAAAGGAGGGCGCTAACAGTGCAGGCACATCATGGGCTGTGATGGCTACCTGGTCCCTTATCTCAAATCATCTCCAACAGCCCAGTGATAGTAATAATAAAATAATGAGCGTTTACTGAGGGCTCATTATATACTAGATACTGTGCTTTATCTCATTGTCCCTCTCAGTGAAACTGAGAGATAGAACCTATTAATAACCCCATTTGTCTTTGGTAACAGCTTTGCTGAGATATAATTCACATACTGTACAATTTACGCATTAAAAGGCACAGATTAATAATTTTCAGAATAGTCACAGAGTTGTACAACCTATCACCACCATCAGGTTTAAAACATTTTTATCGCCCCCAAAAGGAACTCCACCCCTTTTAGTTGTCACCTCCTTCAACCCTTCCATCCACTCAGTCAGTTCTAGACAACTGCTAATGTACTATAAGTCTCTATGGATTTGCCTATTCTAGACATTTCATATAAGTGGAATCATATAACATGCAGTCTTTTGTGATCGTCTTCTTT
Organism: Dinomys branickii; assembly: GCA_004027595.1. Classification (NCBI taxonomy): domain Eukaryota; kingdom Metazoa; phylum Chordata; class Mammalia; order Rodentia; family Dinomyidae; genus Dinomys; species Dinomys branickii. The sequence continues at coordinate 8,637 of PVLD010008459.1, forward strand.
CAATTCACATGATGTTTTCAGGATTCAACTATGTTGCAGTGTGTGTGAGTACATCATTCTTTTTATGGCCATATAGTACTTCACTATGTGAATATACCAAATTTGTTTATTCATTTATCAGTTGATGGGTATTTCAGTCATACCAATCTTTTGCCTATTATGATAAATATTTCTATGAATATCCGTGTACACAGTTTCGTGTGGATGTGTGTCTTCATCATTTGGGTATAGATACATAGAAGTGGAACTGCTTGCTGGTGCATACAGTAACTCTGTTAACTCTTGAGGAACTTCCAGATTATTTTCAAAGTGGCTACAGCATTTTGCATCCTCATCAGCAATGGAGAGGTGCAGCTTGTCCGCCTCTTTATCTATCTGTTACATTACAGTCGTCCTACTGATAAGATGCGGTAGCCCACTGTGGTTTTGGTTTGCATGTCCCTAACGATTAGTGATGGTGTACAACTTTTCATGTACTTACTGGCTATTGTACACCTTCTTTAAATGAGTATTCAGATCCTTTGCCCATTTGTAAATTAGGTTGTCTTTTTATTATTGGGATATGAGTTCTTTATATATTCTAAATACAAGTGTATTGTCTGTTATATGATTTAAAATATTTTCTCCTGTTCTGCAGGTCATCTTTTCACTTTTGGAACAGCATCGTTTGAAACACAAAAGCTTTAATTTTAATACAGTCCAATGTATCTATTTCTTCTTTGTTAATGGTAATAACCACATTACGTATGTGGGAAAAAGTGAGGTGTTGCGATTTAGCAATCTGCCCAAGAATGTATCTGTTACGGTTCAGACCTAAAATGGCACCCAAAGCCTCCTGCAGTTAGAAGGGGGCATTAGAGCTGGCTCGCTGTTAGGAGGTGGGCTCTGGTGAGAAGAGGAGGGTCACTGTGGGTGTGACCTAGAAGACTCTATCTCTCTTCACAGCTCCTCCCTTGACTCTCTCTGTTTCAAGGTCACCACACCATGAGCAGCTTTTCTTCCACCATGCCCCTCTGCCATGCCACCCTGCCTTGAAGCCAGGCAGCTATGGACTGAAATGTGAGACAAAATAAATTTCTCCTCCCTTAAGTTGTGGGTGTCTGGTATTAGGTCTCAGCGACAAAAAAGTGACCAAGATAATGTCATAGTAACTGACAGAGCCGAAATTCAAATCCTGGTCTGTAGAGAGCAGAGCTTCCACCCAGGACCTGGGAAAGTCACCATCGGCACAGATTGTGCTTCCTGGGAACAAACCTCAATTGCTCTTTGTCAGGATCCTCACACCCTGGGAGAATGTCTGGCATTGGCCTTGCCTATGTGGGTCAAGAACTGCCAGTCTCAGCACTGGAAAAACAAAGGATCCGACCCCGTCCCAAACACAGTACCCGAATCATTGCTCAGCAAGTCCGTCCCAAAGGACTGCAAGGCAGAGAAGAGAAATTCTCCTTCCTGCAAAGTTCTATTTAGCATGGCCTCAGGCAGGTGCAGGGATAAAAGGAATCACTCAACCTATGGCCCATCCACTCCACAGAGGCCCAGAGCTAACCCAAGCATTTTAAGAGATTTTTGCAAAGTCCTTCAGGCTACAGTTTAGTATTTCCCATACATCACCCCTCATTTTTCTCAATAAATATTCATACCTTCAACAAAGGTATATCAGGTACCCATTCAATGCAAAGTTCCAAGCTGAGATAGTGCGGAAGATAAAGTGCCTTCCTCTAGATCACCCTGGAAAAGGGCAGAAATTTATGTTTCTAGTCCAGAGATGAGCAAGTAGAGGCACCAAAATATTTCATGACTTAACCAAGGTGACAACATTAGACAGTGGTGACTTAATAGAGCCTGCATCTCTGGGCTCTACGTCCAGGCTCTGTCTGCATTATGATGAATATCCAGTCAACAAGATCAAACTCAAGGTCATCTCTGCCTATGTTTTCCCACCTAAGAATGGTGCTCACCAGTCAGAGAAATAATGCCCAAGGCCAGAACACAGAGGCAAAAGCAAGGGAATTTCTCAGAAAGTGATCCTCCTGCCTGTTCTGCCAAGACAACATGGTAGCTTCGGAGCTTTAGGAAGTTCTTGCCAGGTGCTGACTCCACAAGCCAGCTTCCTGTGCAGCAAGATTGCAGCCAAAGCTATCTTTCGATTATTACTATTTTATGACTAATTTTCCAGGCAAATCTTTTATTTGCACAAAAGCCCATCCAGCCCTGAGCATTCTTCTTGTCTTTGAATTTTATCTCTTTTTTTAATTAAAAAAAAAACACTCACATAAGGAGACACAAATTAGGTCGCCATCAAAGACTTCCCAAAAAGCAGTTCTGCAAATATTAACCCTCACACTGCTGTAGACTCGGGTGGAAAGTCTGAGTGGCTTCACCTCGCTGGGCTATTTTTTTCTTCTCTCTGCATGATTTGGACTCTATTCTTCCAGAAGCCCTTCCAGTTTCACTTTGTAAGGTCCCCACTTCTAGGCCGCAGTTATAAAAACACAAATCTGTGTACCTAGGATGACATAGGAGCCGACTTGTACAGTGACCTCAAAAGCAAACCAAGGACACACTCCACCTGTTCCTGAGGATGACAGGCCCATTTGTTGAGCACCTGTTGTATGTCAGAAATCTCATCTTTAATCTTCCATCACCAATGCGAGGGAGCAGCTGGAAGAATTCCCTTTAAATATAAGTCAGATCATATCATTTCTCTCCTCAAAAGCCTCCAAGGCTTCCCGCTCACTTGGAATCAAAACCACAGTCCTAACAATAACCGCCAAGGTCCTACATGACCTATCTCTCAGTGTCTTTCCTGTCCTCTCTCCCTGGTCACTCCTTAGCCAAGTGGCCCCTCACTGTTCTGAGACATACAGAGCGTGCTCTTACTTCTGGGGCTTCACCCTGCCTGGGATTCTTTTCCCCCAAGCCAGTAGTTCTCAATCAATGTTATCCCCCAAAGGACCTGTGACAAAATCTGGAGACATTTTTGATTGTCATAAGTGGGGAGAGGATGCTATTGGCATCTGGTAGGCAGAGCCTGGGATACTGCTAAATATTCTAATGTGCACAGAACAGCCTCCTACTACAAAGAGTTGTCCATTCCAGGATTATCAACAGAGCCCACACTGATAAGCCTGACTGAGAGGGTTTCTATTATGGTTGATACATTGTGTCAACTGGGGGATTTTAGAGGTTTGGCTGTGACTCAGCAGTTCTACATCTTGGGATGAAAAAGACATGTCCTTGCCCTTCTGGGATGTTGTTCATTGTGTCAATTTGAGAAGTTTAGAAGGTTAACTATATGACTGAGGAGCAGGGAGTCGGGGTGCTTACTTTGTATTCATCCTGAGCCTATGCAAGAGGAGGGCATGGAGACTGTGTGAGTGCTTCCCCCCTCCGCTGGGGGTAGCCCACTTACGGTGTAAGGGAGGGAAAGAGGCTGCTTGCTGCCACTCCTCCCTTTTGCTCTTGCAGCTTTTGCTGTCTTCTGCCGCCATCAACTGTAGCCCTCTGCCTTGGAGCCAGCCAAGTATGGACTGAAACCTCTGCAGATTGTAAGCTAAATAAACCTTCCCTTCTTTAATTCTGGGTGTCAGGTATTTTGTCTCAGTGACAAGAGAAAAGTAACCAAGACAGTCTAACAATTCACCCCCTTCTGCCTTCAGGATTCTATTCTGCCCCCTTCACAGGAAACAGGAAACTTCCCAACTGGGAAGTCCCTGTCTTCAGAATGCCGTATTTTTCTCCATAAAATAAAGTACCCTCTGACCCTGTTATCTCCCTCTCTTCCAGATAAAGTGCACACACGCCTTTATTTCCTTTGTTGTCATAGTCCCCAGCACATGGGAGGTGCACTGGACAAATCAGCCTATAATCTTTATTTCACAACTGTGGAAACTGAGGCTCATTTTGTAGCCGAAAATGCTCATCCCGGCCAGTATACTCCAGTTTGTTAGTTGTCCAGGTAATAGTTCCTGTTCCAGATCCGGTTGCTTCTGTCTCTTAGAAACGGCTGGTCCCTGTGGTGCATAGCTGGTCACTATGATGCACACTGTATAAACCAGTCCCCAATTGACAAGCCAGTCTGCCTCTGTGCCTCCTGCTTTCTTACCCCATATAAACTATAGACTACCAGAGATCAGGGCCTGATATTCTGGGAATGACCCCAATCAGTGTTTGTCGACGTAAATAAATCTGCCTCCAAATCCTGGGTGTTGTTTCAGTGTTTCTACTTGCCATTGCAAGTTAAGCGACTCATTCAAGTTGGCTGCAGTGGATGCCATGGTGTACTGCCCAGGGGCCCCTACATGGCCAATGCCCTTCTTCCCTGTGCTGAGTCCCTCTGCAGGCACTGCCCTCAGCCAAAAGCTGCCCCTTCCTAGCTTCCGCCCCTTTCCTGGAGGCTCACTTCCACTGCCTGGCCAGAGAGGGGCACAAAGGTCGGGCTCTGCCTTAATCATGGATGACTCTCTGGCACTTTTCCTACCCTAAAACTCCCCTGGGATCAGCAGAGGCCTCTGTCACAACTGCACTATGATTCATCTCCTTCTATCCCCTCCTTCTTCCCATTGCACAAGCGGGGTGCACAATTCACCCTGAGAAGCCTCCTGCATGCGCATTAACTTACAGTGTCTGTTTCCAGCAAAAGCTGACCCATGACAGTCACACCACTTGAAAGTGGCAGAACTGGGGAGTTTGACTGACAAAACACCCTTACACTTTCTGCTTTCCCCTGAGGCCTCAGTTTGACTTCAATCAGTAAGGGGTGTTCAGTGACTGTGACTGATTCCTTGCCTTTGAGACATCACTGTCCTCTGGGAGAAACAGTCCCCAGCCAACCTACTGGTAGGAAGAGTTCCAAAGGCAGAGCAGGACACAAGTGGAGGGACCCAGAGGCAGTCCACTGTGACCAGCCCCACAGCAATGCCACCTATCAAAGGTCCACAAGAGCTATCCCCTCTCCCCAGCTCAGGGCACAGAACCTGCAGCATCCAGAGAGGATCCCAGCCAGCAGGACCAACAACAGCCCCTGCCATACCGGTCCCTGGGGGGAAAAACTCATAGGTGTCTTGTTTGCGTTTTTTAAAAGACACAGAATTCCCAGACTCAGCCTGGTCCTTGGCATGTCAAAGACCCAATGTCCCCTAGTCCCATTCTGCCATATTCCCTGAAGCTTTCCATGGATGTGACACTTGCATCTCTCTGCAGTTTCTCTTCAGCCTTTGCTGCGCTCTCTCAGCTCCTGAGACTCCTGAGACATTCTCCAAACACACTCATGCTTTCCCATGTGACTCCAAGGCCCAGGGCCACCTCCCAATCCTGGCTTTTGCCTCTCAGACACTCAAAAATCATTATGAAAAGAAAAGCAAGGGTGGGAAGAGGCAGAAACAGAGGAGAAGGAAAAGGAAGGGCAGACCACTTGTGAGGAGAGTGAGGAGAAAAAGATCAAATGACAAATTCATGACAAGATGTCTTGTAGTTTCCTTTTTTAATGACTCGAGCACCCAAAGCATTATTGTGGGATTTTGGCAACACTGAGTCTCCAAAGAAGCTCCCTGGCCTCCACCTTACAGCTGGAAACACGGGAGTTTGAGAAAAAAGAGAAAATGTCCCTGAATATCTGGAGAGACAGAGGCAAGGGATTCAGATACAAGTAGCGTCCTATCAGTGGCAGCACCAACCGCAGGTGTGAAACACTCTTGGGCAGGTTCCACCCAGCAATGATCACAGACGGTGCTCACAGACAAACCAGAGCCACATCAGCAGGAGCAAGAGACTCTCTAGGTATTCCTTCTACTCCCCGCTGGCCTGAGGCATGAGCTACAGGGTAGGAACACAGCCCTGGTGCCTTTGGGCTGAGCCACCCCACGTCCTTTCTCTGCCGCCAGCACTGGCTTAGAGACTCAAGAGCTCGGGCACAGCTTCAGCTGTTCTCCCTAATATCTACATAGCCTTGACTCTCTCCTTCTCTGGTCCCCATCTCCTCCCGTAAAATGTGGGGTGATGGCTTCTCAGAAGACCTTTCCAGGCTGTAGGATGCACCAGATAAGAGGAACCTGGGCCTCAATGGGCAGGGCCTACATTAAGACTCCTGCTCTTACCCGGTCCCCATCATGGGCTTGAATGCTGGCTTCTACTAGCCAATCAATGAATGCAGCTGGACCTCTCCAAGGCCTGCCTCGAATCCCAGCCTGCCTTGCTTTCCTCAGGATCTCTGCATCTCAGACTCTGGTTCTGAGGACAAACACTGAACCCCTCACAGGTAGAGAGGAAGTGGAGAGACCAACACTTGCTAAATACCTTCTTCTTTTCCTGGGCATTTTATGCACATTTCTTGTTAGGATCCTCAGGAATGAGTATTCATTCCCACCAGAGAAATGCAAAGCTCTAAGAAATTAAGTCACTTGCTCAACATCACACAGCTTGGTGGGCAAGGCCAGGATCCCAATCTGGAACAGCACAAGTTGCCTTGGCATCATCAAAGAAATCACTTAAAGTGAGAGCCCACCTCCTCCCTCCTCCAGCCAGGAAATAACCCTGTACATTTTGGAAGGGGAAGATAGCATGTTGCTCAGAGGAGCCAAGTTTTGGGGCTCATGTGGGTGATGACCAGACATAATGGTAGAAACCCAGACTCTGGAGCAGTGACAGCAAACCTTGTAGAGAACAGTGCCCAAACTGTAACCCCAAACCCACTTATTTATCACAAAGCATCAATACCGCCATTAAGCCTGAATACTGAGGTTTCAGTTTAGAAAAAACAACTCATACATGAACACCTTCTCTCTTAAAAGAAAACTAAACAACATGTGCGTGCCATAGGTTCGCCATTACCACCCTACAGGCTACAACCTTGAGATTGGAACCTGACACTGCCACTCACTACCTGGATAAACTCAGGCACAGTGTAACCTCAGTTTTCTGATCTGGAATGACAAAGTATTAATACCTAGCCTCACTATTGCAAGAACTAAACCTGGTGACAGATAGCAAAATGTCTGAGACAGAGTTTCGTGTTGGATCGACACACTCTTCCTGCCCTTTCTCCCCAGCCCAGGTTCTTTTAGGCTCGGATCCTGCTTCTCACTCAGATTTCACACCCTGAGAGATGGACACAGATACCTTTAGCAAAATATTGCCATCGGAAAGACATGCTCAAGAGAGAAACTTCTTCCTCTGCTGCTGCCCTTGGGTCCCATCAAGGAAGCAAGGCCCTGGCAGTGGCCACAGCAGCCATGCTGGTCACAGCAGGTTCTGCCTCCCTCCCCCTGCAGCCTGAGCACCTGCCCTCTTTACACACTCCCCTCCAGCTGAAAGTTGGCACACAGGCGCGACAAGCCAGATGTTTGAGTTTTGGAAGGAGCAGTTTAAATAAAGCCTTTAGAGCAGTTAATGCTTAATTTTTTATCAGTTTTGCAGGCTTATCTATACCTGGTAATCTGAACAACTACTTTGAAGACAACAATATGCAATATAACAACCACTGTCAACTTCCTATCATCTTGTTTTGAAATTCTGTATCATTTTTAATGTTTTTTAAAATTTTTTATTCTCTTTAAAATAAAGAAAGAAAGAAAGAAGGGAAGGAAGGAAGGAAGGAAGGAAGGAAGGAAGGAAGGAAGAAAGAAAGGAAGGAAGAAAGAAAGAAAGAAAGAAAGAAAGAAAGAAAGAAAGAAAGAAAGAAAGAAAGAAGGAAAGAAAGAAGGAAAGAAAGAAAGAAAGAAAGAAAGAAAGAAAGAAAGAAAGAAAGAAAGAAAGAAAGAAAGGCTTTAAAAACCATAACTCTCAGCCATCATGGAGATACTTCTCTTCAGGCTTCATCTTTCCAACACACAAATGGTTTTTAAAAGAAGAAAGCAGGGGAGAAAAGCAAGCCCTCTGCCAAGCAAGAACATTTGAAAAAGCCCACCCATTCTGCACATCGTACTCTGGCCTTTTGGCTACTTCCAGTGAAAGGGAAATAGAACTTTGGGGAGGAACCAGTTCTGCCAGCCCCTAGAAGGTGTCTGGGGGAAGCTAATCAGGTGGGGGCTGTCTGACCAGTCCTCCACAGGGTGGAATTTAAAGAAACAGACACTTGGACACCACTGTGGAGTTGGACACCTCCTCCTCCCTCCTGACACTGTTTCCGCCAGTGGAGGCTTTGCCAAGAGTGTGCTTGAAAGGGGGACAATGCTGACCTCTTTCCTCTGTGCAGAGCACAACTGGAAGGGTGACCAGGGGCTGGATGCCTTGCACTCTCCTTCCCAAGGAAGGTGACACTGAAAGGGAGCCCCAAGAGGGACAGCATCACCCAGAAGGTTGTCAGGGACACGGTTACAACACAGCACATCTTGTAGAAGCACCTACTATTCAGGAGTCAAGACCAGATTCCTAAAGACTGCTGGCCTGATGTAGCTTTAAGAGCAGACTGCCCGGCCAGAGCTATTGCACAAATGACCTGCTCAAAGTGGGAACAAGGCTTTCAATAACGGTCGAGAACTCCTACCAGACCTGTCCTCCTACAGACAACAGCCATAAACTCTGTATACACTATTTTAAAGGCATTGGTACAGTAAAAAACAGGCAGAAACAGGAGAGGACTTGACACTTGGAAGAAAAACAGTGGGTATATTTCATGTTTTTAAAGCTTTTCTCCTGAGAGCAGATGCCACGTAAGGTAGCTAAATTTATAGGAGACCATGGTCTTAGTAGCTTGAAGAATCAGAAAATGTGAGTGAGTACATCAGCTGGACAGTGATGGCAGAAATCCCATAAACGAGAGTCACAGAGATTATGCCATAACTTCTTTATATAAACCTTGTCCACATCTCTGCCTGATCCTTCGGCACATACTCTAGGAAGATGCCAAAAAGCCCAGCAGCATTGTAAAAACCTGAACCTCCACTTCAACTACTGCCTACCAGAGGGAAGATAGAGTTCAAAGTTTGGGATCAGCCCCATTAAAAACATAAAACTCAACACTCTTCTCAGGAATATAATAGAATTCAGAGTGTCTCCAGGCCACCTCAATGTCCCCGGTACAATTCTTTTTTTTTTTTTTTTTTTTTTTTTTTTTGCGGTACTGGGGATCGAACTCAGGACCCTGCGCTTGCTAGGCAAGCGCTTATTTCACTGAGCTATATCCCCAGCAAACTTAAATCCAGTTCCCCAGTGCTGCCCTACTGTTTCTCGCAGAGCTGTACCCAGTACAATTCAAAATTACATTTGAAGAAACAGGAAAATGTGACCAGACTCAAGAGAAAATGGAGCCAATGGTGAGGTGACATTGTAGCTTCAGTGAACACAAAAGTAGAGGACAGATAGACCTTGGTCTTTATCCCAGATCCACCACTCACAGATGTACAATGCTGGATAGTTTAGTTCCTTTATTTCTCTGAGCCTCAGTTTCCTTACCTGTCAAGAGACTAACACTGTTTTCCTTCTGTGATTATTATGGGGCCAGATGAAGTAATGAATAGGCTTAGACAGCACTTGGTACATCCAGTGAGCTCAGTAACTGTTGACTCTAAGTAATGACTCTTAGTCAACACTGCGTCCCTACCTCAGGAGTCTTTAAACTCCTTGACACTCCATCTCTTTTCAAATTGCAAACAGTTTGCACTGAATGCACTGAGTTCTTGGAAAACCACTTGAATTCTAAAAGACTGCCCTACCATCTGCACTCAGCTGTTAGAATACACTCATCCATCCACAACTTTAGGAGAGCCCTAGAAGAGATTAAAAAGAGAGAAGGTAGCAAGGCCCTATCAGGTATAAAAAGTAATCTCTTTTTCTCAGCTATCACAGGCTGACATCCCTATAACAAATGACAGATTAACAAGAGGAAAACATAACAAATTGATTTAATATAAGTTTTACATAACATGAGAGTCTTCAGAAATAAAAGAGCCAGGGAAGATTCTGTATTTTTATAATCTTGTGGACGCGGGATTGAAGGACCGAAAAAGTATGATGCTGTGGTTATAAACCGTGGTGTTCAGCAAGGCCTATTTGTTCAGGTTCTTCCTGACCACTGGACATAATAGGGTAAGACTCTTCTGGAATGAGGATCTTTTGACCTACTTTCAGGTAAGATAGGTCACAAAATTTTTTATGGCCATGCTTCATGGGGCAGAGGCAAGAAAACAGAGTTGCCTTCTCGCCTCTGCAGTTTTCTCAGTTTCTTGCAGCTTACAAATGTTCAGAATATCAAAGTGTCAGATTCAGAGATGTTATATCCTGAACCCCATCACCTCTTACCTGGAAATCATATCCATTCAGTGGCTATCTGAACAGTCCTCCCTCTTCCAAACCCTGACTGCAAGCCCCGCCCTCAGCTGGGGACATTTGAATGAGGAGCTGAGATACCAAGACCGCTATGGGATCATGGCCAAGCATTGATAGGGCCCAGTCTCTTCATTTCAGACAGGAGAGCTCCGCAGCCCAGAAAGAGTAGTAAGCGGAGTAGCTCCCACTGAAAATTAATAAAGAAGAATCCATCACTTGGGCACCGCACCTTTGAGGATACCAAACACACGTCCATAATTTTATGTAATCCATGCTGCAATTTTATTTATGAGCTATAAAGAGCGCTGATGAAAGAGAATGGTGTTGCCATTTTCCAAATGAGGAACTTGGGACACTAAGCAGCGATGTGACTGGTTCCATGTCACCCTGGTCAGCAGTGTCTACATGGGATTCATTCCAGGTCTCTCAGCCCTGATCCTCAGCCACAGCCATCACTATTAGACCAGGGGCCTGAGATGTTCTCTTTGTAGGGAAGGGTGCACAGAAGTTGGGACTATTCCAGGAGGGTTCATGCTGGGGAGGCAGTAGGGACCCACTTCAGTGGTTAGCCATGGGAACAAACTCAGTCGGAATCCCTCTTCACCCTCACTGGGGCCTTGACCTTGGAGATGGAATGTTCCTCCTGGGGTGGACTTGTATAGAGGATCTCACTACCCTCAGGAGACAATGAAAACCTCAAGAAGAAGCTCCTTGGACAACTGGATCTCCCTTTCTCTCTCTCTGTCTCTCTCTCTCTCTTTCTCTTTCTCTCTCTCTCCCCCACCCATCCCCCCTTCCCTGAAGAAGAACAGTAGGCATCTCTTACACACACTGCTTTGGAAGTCCAGCCTGGCCTCCAGATTCTGCCTGGAAGCTTAGTGCCCCCTCAAGGCTGGACCACCTGCCCTTCCCTCTGTCCTCGCTTCTCTTCTCCTCAGTATCCAACCAAGCTTCAGCCCTCAAGCACCAAATTAGGATTTATGGGCTGCCCCCCTTTCTAAGGCCTGTGGGGAGTCCTTGCTCCCTCCCTGGACCCCAATATGCCCCATTTGTGCAGGGCACAAACAACTTCCACAGAGCCCATAGTCTGGGTACTAAAGCCCAGGGCCCTACATTCTCTCAAGCCCCTCTCCCACTTCTGCCTCCCCCGGGAGACCCCAGCCCTTCAGACCAGTCCTCTACCCTTCTTCTACCCGCCCCTTCTACTGCTATTCTGAGCTGCTCATAAATTGCCAAGTTTGACTCATTTTTCTTCATAAATCCAGAGCTTCCAGCCTCCTGTTTGATTTGTGTTCCTGAATTATCCATGAAATTTTCAATGGCTCAGCAAACTGCCAAGTGGAGGTCCCCCTCGGCCCCTCGGAGAAGCTCTAGAGGCTAAGACAAGTGAAAGGGGGTGCATCATGCTGGCGGGAGTTCTCCAGCTCTGGAGGGAGGACAAAGTTCAGGGGCATAGCTGGAAACTTCTGGAACACAGTGAGGGAGGCCTCTGGCCAGTCCAGAGGAGCTGGAATCAGTGTGGAAAGCAGACTCAGACAATCGTATAATCTACTCCCATGACATCCCTTTCCATCCAGGAACATCATTCCACAGAGCAATAAGACTAACAGGAAACTTCAGAGTCAACTGATTATTTAAGTTTTTTTAACTGTATAAAATAGACTCACCATGAAGCTTACCATCTGCCCATTCTTGGTGATGCCACAGTTCCGTGGCATCAAGCTCGCTCATCCTACTCCAGACCATCTCTGAAGCCTCACCGGATCTTACAGAACAGACAATGGTGAAAAAAATAAGGGCACTCTTCAGGGCTGCGTGGCACACCTGCAGCACAGACCAGGGGAGAACTGTTTCAGCTGAGTGTCATCCAGAGGCACAGCCTCGTGGGAACAGACTGAGTCTACACCTCCTCCAGGAGAGACAGTGCTCCCAATGCAATCCTCTCCCACACCCAACAGACAGCACCTCCTCCCCGTACCTACTCATCACCTCCTGCACTTGGGAAATGGTGCCCAGCTGCATGGGAACCAGCAAATGCAGCAGGGTCGAGGCCAGAGGGACCCTGGAAGCCATCCATCCCCAGCTGAGAGCGGAAACACATCTCCCTAATCAGTTCTCCTGCACCCACAACTCTCACTGTTCCTCATGAAACCTCACTGAGGCACTGATCTTTTTTTCTTGTCCTTTAAAAAAAAATTAATAAAAAACATCCATTGACACAAAGCAGACCCAAACCTCTTGCCTGTCATCAACCCCACCTCTTCCCGCCCCATACCAAGTGGCAGAGTGGTAGGTGGCTCTGTGAAGGTCCAGGATGCTGGTGTGGCACAGGTTAGATGAGATGCTTCCCAGAGGACCTGTGATAAAATACATCTCCCCAACGCACCCCACACACCATGTGCATACATGCATGTGTGAGAACTGTATCACCGTGGGAAATCACCTCCTGACAATGAACACCAGCCGTCCTTCTCTCTGTTCTTACTAGACATCCTTGGCTGGAATATTTGTCCCCATAGTGAACCCTCAGTCACTCCCTGAATAGTTCATACCTGAGTAGGGCTGGATCTTACAGAGAGAGTCCAGATAGAAGGAAGAGCCAGGAAGAGCCCTCAAGAGCTGACAGACGTGAACGCCCAGACCAGTCTCTCTGAGAAGATGACTCTTAAACTCACAGCTGAAAGTTTTAAAAGTGCCAGCCATAGAAGGAGGGGAAAAGAGAGTATTTCTGAGAGATGGTTATAGGGCTCAGGGCCCTACCACCCTACCCCCTTATCCAAGCCTGTCTCCTCTGGGAGGGTCTCCCTCTCCCCCACTCTCTGTGCCTCATCAGTGAATAATGGAAATGCACCTCACACTGACAGTTACCCACAGCCTCCTGGAGGGTGGTCAGGAAGACACTTTAGTAACGAGGAAAATGCAGATTAGCGACACTGAGTAAAGCTTGGGGTTACCTGGTCCAGGACCAGCCATCCAACCTCCAGAGCCTAATTTGCTTGCTCCTGAGTCCCTGAAGAGGCTGCATGGAGCAGTCAAAGCCAGTGAGGATTGCACCTCCTGCCCCAAGGACCCTTCATGCCCACTGCCCATGGAGGAAGTTCTCCTATTCCGCAGCCAAGGCAGAGACTTGGGCCCAGAATCAGACTCAGGTTCTGCATGCCCATGACTAGCTACTTCGGGTCAGCCCTCCAAGCCTCAGTAGCCTCATCTATAAAATGAGGTCAGAGCTGGATATGGTGGTGCATGCCAGCAACCTCAGCTACTAGGGTGGAGGACTGCAAATTCAAGCCCAGCCTGGGCCACCTAACAACTTATCGAGACCCTATCTGAAAATTTAAAATTAAAAAGGGCTGGGGATGTACCTCAGTGAAAAAACCTTGGGTTCTATCCCTAGTACTGGAAAAATGAAGTCAGTCTTTTTTTCTGACTTGGTAAGGTCGTTCTGTAAACACTTTGCAAATGTTTATATCATACTGAGCATGAAAAAACAATTTTTTTAAATGCTGGGAGTATGGCTCAGGGGTACAGCATTTGTGAGGCCCTGGGTTCAATCCTCAGCATTGCAAAAAATGAAAAATAAATACACACGCCTCCAAACCTCACCCTCACACAGTCCTTTATATAAGCTAACACCTTCTCCATCCTATTCCCCTTCATCCCCACCCCCCATGAATGGCCTAACTATTGACCCTTTGCCCCTGGAAGGAAACCCCAGGCCGCCGTCATGGTCCCTTGAGACAGCACGCAGCTCCACACACCAGAAGGGGCTGCACAAATGGTCTCCACTGATTAACCAATGGTCTCTGCTGATTAAAACACCAATCTCATTATCTGATGCTCTGGGCCTTGACGCTCCCTCTACTTCTATTTTTTGTTTGTGAGCAAGCAGCCATACATCTGCACCCTAAGTCATGAACAGACTTTTCTTGTTGTAATCAAATAAAACTTACAACAAAACTAATCAGCCACACACGGGTGTTGTGCTTTATGATTATTCTGCCGCTTGAAGATAAGCCCTCCATAGTCAGCAATGCCCGGAGAGGAAGCGTTTGTTTTTCTCTTTTGTTGATTTTTCAGACTCTTGAAATGGTGGCAGTGTTAGATTTAATCCATGTCTCTCGCTCTCCCTCTCTCTTCCTCTCTCTCTCTCTCTCTCTCTCTCTCTCACACACACACACACACACACACTGAAATTCATTCTCAGTAAATTCCAAAGACAATGGACCGAACAGTTGGGGATATAGCTCAGTGGCGTAAGTGCCTGCCTGGCAAGTGCAAGGTGCTGAGTTCAATCCCCAGTACCACACACAAAAAGAATGGACCGAACAGATCCAGGATCCCTACTGCTCTAGCCCACCCAACCACGCCCAGATTGAGGAGCCCCAGGCCTTGGGGCATTTCTTTCTCTCATCATAAGCCTCTCTAGTCAAACACACGGACTTTGGAGTTCATGTAGCTTACATGCAAATTATGTCTCTGCCACTCATAGGCCACATGATCAGCAATGAGTCACCTACCTCCCCAAACCTTACTTTCCCCCTCTGCACACGGGGTTGAGGGGAGGATAAATGAAATAGCAGGGATTTTCCCAGAGCGACACATTGGCCAGACTTCAGCATCAGCTAGCTTGGATTCATACCCCTGCTGCACCACTTGAGGGCCATGTCCTTTGACTTCCCCAAGCTTTGGTCTCCTTGCCTGAAACAGCACCTGTGGAAGATGGTGGTGAGAAGGATTCACAGAGACATTACATGGGAAGTACTAGAAGAACGTCTGACATGTAGGATACAAACAGCCCATGGTTGTGGTTGTTGGCACTGTTACTTGTCCAGTGCTTGGCATATCTTAGCTACTATTTTCAAACATGTGGCTCACACCTGGAAGGGGCAGGGCAGGAGTCCTGGGCAACAGGAGCCTTGGAACCCCAAGCCGTGGCTGAGTGGCCAGAAAGTGCTAGTACCAGCTTGTCCTGGGGTAAGGTCGGGGTTGAGGGTAGAATCAGGACAGGGAAAAGCCAGGGGTTGGGGGAATCAGAGTGTGGGAACCCAGAGCTTAGGCTTCAGAATTTAGGACTGCTACTTAACAGAGCTGATATAACCCAAAAATGTGGGCCTTCGCCCTCGGCCATTCTGGAAAGAGGTGCCCAGCAGCCTTGAATTTGAAATGTGCTCCACTCAGCTGTGAATGAATAATTTACAGCCTTTGATGTTATATTGCTGAGAAGCAGGGGAGAGAAGAGGAGGAGGGCACTGGGTACCAGAAGATGAGAAAGTGGGAGAGGAAATGACTTAACCCTCTCTGGCCTATCTGAACTTTCAAGTCTCCCACAGAGACAATTCTCAGCATCTAGGAGCTGGAAGGCCTGCTGCTTCCTTTCTCACCGGGCCTCATGCAGCCCCCATACGGGGAGACACAAGAACTTGTTCAGGCTAGCACATCACTAAAGCCAGAGGGCAAGAGAAACTTGTAAACATGGGAGTCATAAAGGCGAGAGCTGCTAGCAGCATCGACAAACAATTTCAGCCTCCCCCACTTAGATCTCATCTCCTGTTGACAAATCATTTTCTTCATGCTAAAAACATTGCCACAGCCCTTTCTTTGCCGGCCCTGGGTGTGAAAGGCACTAACAACACCCAGCTAGCACAAGCGCCAAGCACCTATCTGATAACTTGGATTTTGATCCTTTACAGATCCTGCTCCCACTTCCAGGAACCCCAGGACTATTTCCTTCAGTAGCCTAGGTTTGCACTTGTTTAATTGCTCTGCAGGCAGCCAAGACCCCTGCAAACTGGCAATGACAAAAACCATTCATGAAATGAGCTTTTAAAAATTGAAATATAGTATTACTTAAACCAAGCATCTCTGAGCACTTGCTTCGTGTAAGGTTTTGGCGCTATTGAGTGACAGTGACAGAGATAAAAGCCTTTATTGCTGGTGCAGGAGGGTTGCAGGAGATTGCAAGGACTCTGGGAAGGAGCTGGGGAACAGGTTTTTATTAGGCTGGACTAGGGTTGGAGTTAATATGGGCAGGAGAAGTGTCATATCTCAAGAGGATTGGGGGTTTGTTGGCATGTGCACCTGAAAAGAGAGCAGGAAATTTAGTTTGGGACTAGAAGAATACAAGAGTTAGTTTTGAAGGGACACGTTGTCATTTTCAGGATTAGCGCCATATTGGATTGTGGCCATGATGGCCTTAGCAAAGCTTTATGTGGGCAGAGACTCATCACTTTGTAGCAGGTACTGTGAGGAGACCAGCATTCTCCTGCCAGGTGGGAAGGAGCAGTCCCCTAGTCCACAGTAGGTATAGGTGCTAGAAGGAAGAGGCCCCCCAGAGCACTGCTTGGCCCCAAAGGGTTAGAGAAAAACCAGTTTTTCAGTCCACACAGTTTTTCTCTCTGGGGACACATAGGCCACCAAAATTACTGACTTGGGAAAGGTCGGATGACCAGCCACATGTCTATTCCTGAAATGACAGGAGCTCTAAAGCAGCCAGACCAAGGCCAAACCTCAGCAGCCCCTGTGATGACTTCTCCCTCAGGGACCACTGTCCCCAGCATCCTGGTTGCCCCACCCCCCACCCATATTCCGGTAGACAGAAGAAATGATTTGGGTCCATTCTTCCCTCAGTCTTAGGTCCCCTTGATTCCATTAGTCCAAACAGGTCCTAGGGCTGAGAGGAATCCTCGTGACACACAAGCTGGACTGGAGCCTCAGCACAGGCCTGGCCCCACCTAGAGGCTGCTTTTCCCTGTCACGCACTCTGTCTGACTGGGGGGCCCAGGCTGGAGGGAACCACTGAAGTCAGGCAGGGACTGAAGGCCACTTCCCTGACACCACCTGTCCTCCAGAGCTGGGCCTGTTCTTTTCTGAGTCTGACCAAGTGGAAGCTCAGGCCAGAGGTGCCTGGGACAGAGGTCTCCTGGTGTGGCCACTTCATCTGGCTCTTCTGTCTGCCTGGAATTCAAGGTAAGCAGGAGAGTGTGTTTCATGGAGACCTAAGAGGCTCAAGGGCTCAGAACAGCCGCAGACCAGCTTGGTACATGCACTCAGACTTCGCCACCCATTCAGGCCCGCACCCCGCCTAGAGGTTCCAACTTTGCCCTGGCCACCAGATCTCACTAGTGGTTTCTGTGGCTTCCTGTATCCTTCTTGAGGCCAAGTTCCACCTTAGGCTCCATACTGATACCTACAACCAAGCCCTTCGGCCTGAGACCATAGCAAACTAATAATACGTATGACTTATTGAGCACTAGGAGCCAGATACTCATAATGCATTTAAACTTCACACAGCCTTGTGAAAGAAGTCATTGTCCACCCTATTTTGCATATTTAAAAAGTGAGGCATGTACACCAAGGACTGACAGACTTCTCTAGAGACCCAGCCACCAGCCATCTGCTCACAGGTCTCTCCAAGGCTGACACCCCTCTCAGCCCGACAGCATCCTGCCAGCTCATGTCCAAGCTGAAGACTAGACTCTCAGGCCTGTGCTAGAGGCTTCATAGATATCTTGATTTACCAGGGGTGTAATTCTGGATGGTGAGCTTTACTGCTCCACTTTGCAGATTCCAATACTGAGGCTCAGAGGCTTAGATGATGGGCCCAGGTTCACACAGCTGGCAAGTGGCAAAGCTTAGGAACTTGCTCCCACCGCTTCTTGCTCTAACACCCTCTCCACGCAGGCATCCAACATATGCAGTTGCAGGCAGAGGCCCACCTTAACCCTCCCAGCTCTGGTTCCTGGTGTCTCGGTTCTAGTGCAGATAAGAGGAGAAAGGAGAGGGCATACCCATCCATACTGCTGGTATAAGGGTTCAGGGGAGTCTTCCTTCCATGCTCTTTCTCCAGGGAGACTTGCTGAGGAGACATGCAGAGATGGAAGCCTCTTGTAAAGCTAATTAAAAGGCCCTCCAAGCTTGGCGAGCAGGCCCTTCATTCCCCTGAACACCAGACTTCAGCTCAGGTTGGCAGCTGCCCCTCTGTCACCTGCGATGGGTGTCTCTTCAGCACCTCACCTGCCCTCACCGCCAGCACTGCAGCCCCAACCTCAACGCCTGACCTAGTGCAAGAGGACGAAGAGAACGCGGGCTGATCTTGTCTTCCTCCCTTACCCCCAGCCTCCATTTCGATTCTTTGTTTTGTTTCAACAAACTTCTGCCACCTAAGGGCCACCTCCCAAGCTCCCCAATCCTGTGGTCAGTCCTGTCAAACTTGACCCCACATTGCTATCCTTGAGCAGCCCCATCTATCCCACACCTGTCTTCCCCCAACCCCGGGGATGTGGCCCTGGCCCTAACTAGAGCCTCTCGGAGTATTCTTGGAGGCTGGAGGAGCTGCCCAGCCTCCAGCCCCGCAGGCCTTCATGAACACCAGGCTGCCTTCAGAAAAACCTTGCCCCTCACCCTGCCCCAAGTCTTTCTTTTGCCCCAGTACACATGGTCCATGTCAGCTCCTCCATGAAGTCATCCGCAGTCACATCTCAGGGTTTATCATTCCCACTCAGTGGCCCCCTTACGATCCTCATCACCCTGGGGCATAGTTGTGGCCTTAAGAGAGGGAGCACCTTGATGTGGCAGCAAGGTCTTAGTGTGGCAGGCCCAGGATCAGCACACAGTAGGTGCTTAATAAAGTAGAGAAGGGGTTTGCTCTTTCCTGGGGTGTGGCTCTCATGCCTTGGCAGGCTCACACTGCAACAGGAGCAGGCAGAGTCTACCTGCAGCAGGGAACTGATAGGGGGCTCAGAGTGCTCCGCGCTCGCAGGCACTGAGTAATGCCCGTATTTAATTGGGCACTTACAAGGGTGCTGGGTGCTGTGCTAAGCACTTTCCTCCCATTATGTTATTTACTCCCCACAATAGCCACGTCGCAACGGATACCATTAGCCCCATTCTCAGGTGGGGAAATGGAAGATCAGAGGGGTTAATTGAGCTGGCCAAGATGACACAGTGGCTAAGTGGTGAAGCCAGAACTGAACTCAGTCTGTCTGCCTTTGGAGCACTGGTTCTCATCCTCTCCAAGCTGTATATCAGCTCCAGGGACACTTGCACCCCACCTCCACTACCAGGTGCCCCCCTTGTTTGGTTTAAGGGTGGAAAAGACCAGAGGCTCAGCTGAAACCCACAGCACCACAGTGTCCCCCGCCCCATGCCAGGACTCAGACTGCCCGGGGACACCATCAAAGGCAGAATATCCTGGTCAATTACAGAGGCAGTTCTCAGGCTAGGGGAGATAAGCCTCACCTGGCAGATGAAAGGTCTTACCAGGGGGTGCCCACCACCTGCAAATGCTAATTAAAGGGAAGCTACTGAACTCCCCACCAAGCCCTCAGGCTTCCCTCTCTCCACCCTCCCCTTGCTCCAGCCACCCGGTTCTCTTCCAGATCAGAGAACCCTGAGCCAGCCTCCCTGGCCTCACCAAACTCCCAAGCACTGTCACCCCACCCTGCACAGCCTGGAGGAGCAGGAGCCTCCCTCACTCGTCCAGTGTGGTGGGACTCAGGGTCTGGCTACTGGAGGAGCCAGGCTGGGGGCAAGTGAGTACTCAGGACCGTGCACATGCTGCAAAGAACTCTGAGAATGCTGAGCAAGCATCTTCCTCTTCTGAGCCTCTGTATGCTCATCTGTAGAATGGGTGGACCTCCTGATAGGCCCATCTCAGGATTCTGTCCCCAGCAGTGCACTTGGTGGAAAGTTTTGTAAAGAGCAGCGGTCTGGGCAGACATATGGGGCTGTGACTTAACCGTGACAATGGCTGGCACTCTCATAGAGCACTCGGGCAGGCTCTCTTCTGAGCACTTTAGGTACTGTATATCAACTCCTTTTATCCTTGGAATAACCATTGGAGGCAGGAACTATTATTACCCTGTTTTACAAATAAGAAAAAGTGAGGCACGCAGAGGTTAAATAGTCTGAGGACACATAGCGGGTGTGTGCTGAATCAAGCATACAAGGCCAGGCAGTCTGGCTCCAGGCTATCTCTAACCACCAGGCCTTGCTGCCTCTCCAGAGCTGGGTTTAAGGGACAAAAGTGAGACCAGGAGGTCTGCCTCTTCGGACAAAGGGGCCACAGAGAGTTGCCCCTTGGTGAACCACCTACTATGTGCCGGCACTTTTCTCGCCTGCCCATTCCTTAAGCAGCCCCATGTGGCAGCCCTCCCCAGCCTGAAGAAGGCTAAGCTGGAAACCCACAGGCCCCGAGGTGATGGGCTGGGCCCAGGTCATCTGCTCTCCCTTGCCTTGTCTGCCTGAGCCCAAAGCCCCTCCGCTCCCTGCTTTTCTGGGGGGTGCTGTGACTGGACACCCGGGGGGTGGGGACTGAGGGGACTGGAGGTGGGAGGAGTCTCACCTGGCCTGGCACTTGCTTTCCTGACACTGTGCCTGCATCCCGCCCCACCCGGGGCCAGTTGCCCTGCTGAGAACCTCCTCCTTGCTGCCACAATCCTGCACCCCGCGGGGGAACGCCTGGCGTGACCGGAGCTCTGCACGAGAAAGACCCCACTGTGTGACAGCCCTCCCCGGCAGGTCTCAGAACCACAGAACCGGGCACCCACCACGTGCCCAGCACCCTAGCAGTGCCCCGCCCGGTGGATCTTCCCTCCCCCGCCCTCACACGTGGCTAGGAGGACAGGTGGGCTCAAGCCCCCTTCCCCCCTCCTGCTAGAGTCCTACTAACCGGCCTCCAAGGGCTCTGCGCAGGGTGCGCAGGGCAAGACTGCCCCCCACAGGTAGTCCGCGGGGAGCTGCTGCATTCGCAGCATCTGAAGTTCCTTTCCATAGCAGAGGGTAGGAGGGCAAGAGGGACTTCAGGGTCTCTTTGCTGGATTATCTCCAGGATCCTGAACCTCACCCCTAATCACAAAGCAGAGAAAAATTCATTTAAAAGGGTGCTGAGTGTGGGCTCGGGGTGGGGGTGGGGGTCCAAGCCCAGAGCATGAATGTGGGACTGCGGGTACCCCGTATCAAAGCCCTCCCGCCGCACAAGGTCAGAGGGAGAAGCCTACCTCCCCCAACCCACGCCCATCCCTGTCTCCGCGGCTGGCTGTGGGCTCCTCCCTTCCCACGTCCAACCTCGCCCTTTCACAGCCCTCGGGTAGTGGGAGTATTTCCTGGGATCCAGCCAGAACACACACATACACACACACACACACACACACACACAGCCGCTGCAATTGCAGCCCATGTCCCACTGCTGCTCCCCGCCCAGTCCAGGGAGAGGGGAGGAGGGAGAGGGGGTGAAGTGGGCAAAGCAAACATTGAAAAGAAGCCAGAAGGGGGGCGTTTCGGGCCAATGGCTGCAAAGCAGTGAGCAGAGCAGCTCCTGAACCGTCTGTGCCGCCCGCTGCCTTCCACCCAAGCCCCATTCCCATAAAGACATTATGTCTGTTGCTCTTGCGCCTAATTGGAACATGTCTGTGGCCGATGCACGGACCCGCACCGGCTGGGAGAAGGGCTGACCAGCACTATAAAGCAGAGCCTGGTCTGGAGATGGCTTGTCCATCACCCTGGGTCTGGACCAGGCGGTTTCTTCTCAGCTTTGGCCAGGTTTGGATCCCAGCTTTAGCACTTCCTCTCTGAGCCTCCTCACAGGGTCCTCGTCTATAAAAGAGGGAAGACTTTTCTTGCCTCATCTGGTATTTGTGCAGATTTAAATGGGAGTTTGCTTCTGAGGGATTGAAGGCAAAGCCTGGTAGTTGCTCTGTGTCCCACCCTAAGCCCATTTCAGCCAACTTCTCCAGTGACTCCTGGATCATGTGTTGAGTTCCTGGCACATAGTAGGTCTGTGCTGAGTCAGAATCATCAATAACCAGATGCCAACGAATTGTGGCCGAGAGTCCTAGGCCCTGCGCTAAACTTTCCCCAAGGCCAGGAAAGTCTTCACTGAGCCAGGGAGCACCTTCTTCTGCATAGAACAGTGATGTAGTGCTGAAGTTCATGGGTAGACCAGAGTTCAAATCCTGGCTCTTGTACTTCCTGGCTGGGGAGCTTGGGCAAACTCACTGAAGCTCTCTCAACCTCTATTTTTGATCTATAAAATGGACATGTAATCGCTTCCCTCCTGGGATGGCTGTGAGGGCCGAGGGAGATGATGGAGGTATATTATGTATAAGGGTATAGCCCATGGTGTGCATGTTATGTAGGAGGAGGCCATGGCCTCCTCTCTGTAAGCTGTCTCAAAGTCACACCCACACACCCACAACACACCTCGCCCCCCTCCCCACACACACTAAATATTAAGAGGACAAAATTGAAACCTCAAGTAAACAACCTGGGAATTTGTCCCATCCCTGCACACACATGGTCTCATTGGCACTGGATGAAAGGAGACAGGGAAGAGGGAGAAGAGGAAGCAGCACAGCATCCTCAAGGGGGCAGGAATTCACCTAGAAGCTAATAAGGCAAGGGACCAGGCCCTCCACCGCAGACTTGCTCCATGTCTCCCTACTGGCCCCTGCTGGTCACCTAGCATCAAGTATCATTGCTTTCCACAGCAATGTCCTGTGTGACTTTTAGCCAATCCCTTAACCTCTCTGTGCCTTGATTTCCCACCTGTGCAATAGGAGAACTTGTAGCCCCCT
The DNA here is from genome assembly GCA_004027595.1 of Dinomys branickii. Classification (NCBI taxonomy): domain Eukaryota; kingdom Metazoa; phylum Chordata; class Mammalia; order Rodentia; family Dinomyidae; genus Dinomys; species Dinomys branickii. The sequence continues at coordinate 31,472 of PVLD010008459.1, forward strand.
CCCCCCAGAGCAGCTGTGGGTATGAGATGGGTTGATGGGCAGAGAGCCGGTGAGTGGTATGATGGGTGCATTTGCCAGCTTCTCTGGTCAGATTGAGGGAACCTTAACCACTAGGATGGAGCTTTTCCATCTCGTACTCCAGCACCTGGACCAAGTCCCCAGCCATAGGCAAGGCCACCAGCAAGGGGCAGTGACAGGCCCCTGGGTCCATATGTGATGAAGTTCCTGTGAACACAGCCATGTGCCTGACCACCATGGCTAAGGGACAAAGCCACACAACAGATCTTAGCCCCCCAAAAAGCACAGACCTGCCCCACTCAGACCAGGAAAGGAGCCTTTTGCAAACTATCTCAGCCTGGTTCTTTTTCCTGTTCCCTTTGAGCCTCCATTTCCCACTGACCAAAGCCCAGTTCAATTCCTTCTCTCCCTCTCCTTAAACAGACAAGAGCATCAAAGCGCGAAAAACATTGAAACTGCCAAATGCAATTTCTCTCCAGAGACAATTTTACTGCAATTTGTATTTCCAAACAGGAGCTGCAGTTCCTGAGCGGCTCCCAAGCAGGTTCCCCGCCCCCTCCAAGCAGCAGCATCCTCCAGCAGGCTCCTCCACCCACTCGTGCCACCCCTGCAGAGCAGGGGCTCCCGCCCTCCTCTGGGCTCCGGGGGAGGGGTGCTGCTGTGTTGGTGGCTGCCATGGCCAGGGCAGAGAACAGAACCCATCTGCTGAGCTCAGACAGCACCTGCAGAGAGTCCTTGGACCAGCTTCCAAGAGCAGCTCTGCCCTCAGCGAACAATAATGACAGCCCCTGCGTCACTGGCTGTGCCTGCCTCCTTGCACACTCCTCAGCCACCCCACAGCTAGATGATCTGTTTCCTGCTTTGTCTGAGGGGATGTGCCTGAGGGTGTGGACCAGACCACACTCAGGCAGGGAGCGGCTGAGTGGCTCCCAGTAGGATGCGACACTGAGCAATAACCTTCCTGACTCCAAAGCCTTGGATTCTTCCCACAACCACCACATAGCAGCCCTGGGCACGTCTTTATAGCTCTGTCTTCCCATAGGCAAATTGAAGAGACTAGATCAGGATTTCTTGCTATTGCTTATTTTGTTGTAATCCATACCCCTTGAACAGGGTATGAGAGTTAGTTTTATGTATCAACTTGACTGTTAGATATTGCATCAGATATTATTCTGCATCTCTCTCTAAGGGTGTTTCTGGATGAGATGAACACATAAGTTCACTGACTGAATAAAGAAGATCACCTGCCTAGTACAGGTGGGCTTCATCTAATCAGTTGAAGGCCTGACTAGAACAAAAAGAGTGATTTCTCCCTGCTAAGTAAGAGAGATTTGGGGCCAGGAATATAGCTCAGCAGCACAAGTGCCTGCTTGGCAAGCACATGGTCCTGAGTTTGATTCCCAGTACAAAAAAAGAAAAATCAAAGCTAAGTAAGAGAGATTTCCTCCTGCCCGTGTGGGACAAAGGCTTTTTCTCACCTTCAAACTCCTAAAAAGCAGCCACTTTTCCCTGGTCTTGAGGCTGCCAGCCTTCAGATAGGACTTATGCGTCGGCTCTCCTGATTCTCAGGCCTGCAGAGTCAGGCTACAACTAAGCCATCAGCTCTCCTAGGTCTTCAGCTTCAGACTGCCCTGCAGGTCTTGGAAATCACTTATCTCCATAACTGCATGAGCCAATTTCTTATAATAAATTTCCATGTATAGGAAATGTGCCAGATGTCTGTAGGCATCCCATTGGTTCCGTTTCCCTGGAGAATCCTGACTAAAACGCCATGCCCTCTCTGGGATCTCGATTACGAGAAAGAGCATGTTTGCTTTCTTTTCCAAGCCAGAATCCTGTTTTCCAAAGGGAAGTTCCTTTCCAAAGAACCTCACATTGAAAGTGCTTTTTCACTTGCTACATCCTCCCCGCCCAGGGAGACCTCGCGGTGGCCCAGCGCGAGGGCGGGGCCTCTGTGGTGGGGCTCACTTCCTGCAGGGTCCCCCACCAGCTGGGAAGCCCTGGGGTCAGACTCTAGGGAGCGGCTGGTGCTCACATCCCCTGCCTGTGCCTCGAAAGCGTGGGCGAGACCCTTCTCCCCACCTCGGGGAGTAGCACAGGAATAATGAGGGCTGCCAGCAAAGGCGTGAGGGTTAAATGAGTGAATACGTGCAGTGCATCAGGGACGCTGTGGCGAGCGCTCCTGAACTGTTAACGCTCTTTATGTCCTATGGATGCTTGGCCCCCTAGAAAGTTGCCTGTGCCCAGGAAACTCGGGATAACGGCCTGTCCTTTAGCGAGGTTCCAGGAAATCATTTTGTGAACATAGGTGATTACTGTATCACCTCACCCGTATACCCAGGATTGTCTGGGATGACTGCGGGTCCCAGAATCTGTGGGAACCCCAACAAGTAGCAGCCTCTCTCCATATTTCCGTTTCTTTATATTTGAGGAACCAGCCATCTGGGACAAAGTTTGAGTTAGATCTTTACCTCACTCCATATATACCAAAATAAATTCCAGATGGATCTCAAATTTAAACATAAACAATGAAACCATAGTGTACTAAAAAAGAGAGAGATTTTTACAGTGAGCAAAATACTTTCCTAAGTAGGCCACAAACCACAAAACCCAGAAACCATAAAAGAAGAAAGTAGGACAACTTACATGAAAAAAAAATGTCATAAACAAAGCTAAAGAACAGTGAAGTTCTAGAAATACACTTTTAAGTCACATTTCATAAACAAAGCTAATTTCTTCAATAAAGAACTGGAAATTAATGGAAAATAGCAAAGACCCAGTTTCTAAAAAATGAATAAAGAATATGACCAGACAATTCACGGCAAAAGGAACAGAAATGGCTTAAAGACATATGATAAGATCATCAGTCTCATTAACAAAGGAAACACAAAAGCTTATGGGTTCTTATCTATGAAAAAATTTTAAGGTTGATAATATTGCTGACATACAGGAAATGTCATACTTTGCTGGTAGAGATGTAAATTGACATTCCTGTGGGGAAAAAAAATTGGCAGAACCCAGCCCTTCCACTTCATAATTATCCAAATGCTGGACTTTGCGGGTAGGCTCTTCTCTAGGCCTCAGCTTCCTCATCTGTAAAATGGGACAAGAAGGGAGGCAATCTCAGAAGTTGTTACAGCCTGTGTGGATGTCAAGCTCCCCAAACAGTAGCCTGGTGTGTAGTAAGTGTTCAGGAAACATTCTTGTTGATATCATTATTATAATTAATCTCACTGTCATCAGTGGCACCCAAGCCAAAGGCTCATTATAAGCAAGTGAATGAGGAATCTGAAAACAGCCGAGTCACCCACTGACCTCCCCTAGGGAAGAGGAATCATCCCCGGACAACATGGGATCGCAACCATAATTGAGTCAGTAGCAACCTGAACAGTGCGCGTCTAATATATACAGATGTTTGGTCTGCAAAGGCGAAGGACAAAGGGCCTTGGCAGGAGCCAGTCACTGGTGCCCTGGCTCCCACCCTGGGAGAGAGCATGTTGGCTAAGGAGCCTGCCCCCTCCTCCTTTCTTGGCAGCTCTGCCCGAGCATGGTAAAAGCCCCTGCTTAATTTAGACCCCGCTCAGTTGTTCTTGATCATCGCAGGAACAGCTAACATTTTGTGACGTGTTCTCTAAATGCCGGACTTGGCTAAGCACTTAACATACCGGTGGTTGGTTATTCTCAACAGCCCCGCCCAGCAGGTGTCTTTACTCTTCCTAATGTACGGAAGAGGAAATTGAGGCTCAGGTCTGCCAGGATTCACACAGCAGCTATGTGGCGGAGCCCATATTGCAACCTGGGTCTCTGTGGCATTATCTGACTGAGGTGGATGTTCTGCCCACCTGGAGCTTGCGTTCCTCTGTAAAAAACACAAGTACCTCTCTGGCTTCTGTAAACATGCTTCTTAGAAGTGTCTGTCCACGTGACTGGGCCTGAAGCAGGACCTCTCTGAGCGCAAGGACAAAATTGTTTTTTTGCGGGGGGGGGGGGGTTGAGACAGAGTCTCACTGTGTAGCCCAGGCTGGTATTGATCCTCCTGCTTCAGCCTCCTCAAACTCTGGGATTATGGAATGAACATGCGTCACCACACCCAGCAAATTGGGGGGTGGGTACTAGTATATATTTGTGGTACATGATAATGACGTTCCTCTTGGGGAATTGGCACATGTATGTGGTATATATGGGTCATTAGGGCACAGCCAGCCCTTTGCAAAGCCCTCATCTCTGTCCTTCTCCCCTATTTTCAGAGGCGAAAGGCCCAAGGTGGCCCACCTGCAGTGATAAAACCCAGCTGCCTGTCTCCCGCCTGCTCCATCTCTCCCAGAATCTGCAGTGCCTCCGACACCTGGCAAAAGGTGGTGATGGCAGAGAGGGACTTGGAAGGTGAGTAGGGCCCCTTGGCATGCTCCTCTGAGGTGGGGGGGAGGGTACCAGAACAGACCCGGAAATCCATTCGAGGCTTGGAGCCCCAACTCCTACCTCACAAGGTGAGGCGGCACTGTGAGCTACCAACTGTCCCAGCTGATTATGTCCCAAACAAAGCCAGGGTCGGCCCTGGCCAAAAGGAGCGCAGTCAGTACCCAGCTTCCCGGAATCCGTATAGTCCCTTTAGCACAAGATAAATTGTTGCTTCTGATTCAATTTCTTCCTGCCTCGCCCTCACCCCCACGTGGTTTCCTAAAACAATAAGAAAACACATTTCTCATCCATGCATTTAATCTTTCAAGTAGGGAGAGCTGCACAGCCAGTTTGGAGCAGAAATGAGGAGAGGGGAGGAAGCAGGGGGGCAGATGGTGGCCAGCGAGGGCCAGTGGAGGCCGGGTGGGCTCCCGGAAGAATTCAGAGGGGATGATAGCTCACTTTCCTCTGTGCACAGAGAGGTGATCACATTGTGTGCTGGGTCAACAGACATGATAAAGACACAGGCCGGTGTTCACCAGGTAGCAGAGGAAGTGGACCTATAAGGCACTGGCTAGATTCCAGCACCACACGAACAGATAAGGAGTCTGCTGGATTCGCAGGGAACAAGGTTGTGGAAAGGCTTCACTTGGGCTTTTGAGAGTTTTACAATGGGCGGGGCATTTGTGGTGCTGCCCCTTACTCTTCCCACCCCCAAATGGGCCAGGCAGATGACCTGGGGAAGAAAAATGTCATTTTAATCATGGCACTGGAATACTGCAATGGTCCACAGTGAGCATATGGAGAAGGCTTTGGAGTTTGCAAAGTGCTATTGGCCGCGTCATCTTATTCCCCCTCACTTCATCCCAACAAGCAGTGATTGGTCTACTGTACCTGTTCTGCAGATGAAGCAGCAGCAGCCAGAAGGTAAAATGTTTTCCTAGGTCTTTACAACCAGTGACTCTGGTCTGTCTGACTATAAAACCTGTGTTGTTTCTGCACTGGTTTGCCAGTTTGTCCCTCAGAAGAAAGGTGCCACCGCAGAGGCAGTAAGGGTAAGTTGGTTCAAGATAGGGTAAAGTAAGGCCGGTGGACAGATGCCTGTGAATTCTTGAAGCCAGCCTGCTGCCAACCCTGTGGCCCCAACCCAGTCCACACACATTGCTAGGTCTGAACTGAGAAAGCCCTGCTCACAGGGTGACGTTTTTGCTCCACTGAACCACCACCATGGACAGTGCATGTAAGCAGTTTTTTCATGAAAAGCTGTCTGGTCTGTTGGCTTGGATTTGCTCTTACCCTATAATTATGAGAAAAAGATATACGTATAGGTTTTGTGTATGTGTGTATTTGTGTGTATATAATAAGCTGCTATTTTGAAAATGTATTGAAAAAACAAGAACAGAACTTTTGGTAGCATTTAAAGTGTGTTACGTGCTATGCTGTGTTATCTGTCTCACTGGGTCTTCCTGATAATGCCCTCCCAGAAAATACTAAAATACAACCCCACTTATACAGACCAGGATATTCAATCTCAGAGAGGTGAAGCTACTTGTCCAAGGTCTGTCTCTCTCTCTCTCTCTCTTTTTTTTTTTTTTTTTTTTTTTTTTTTTGGTCTTTTTGAGACAGGGTCCCACTATGCAGTTCAGGCTGGGCTTGAGCTCACTTTGTAGCCCAGGCTTGTCTTGAACTCACAACAGTCCTCCTGCCTCAGCCTCCTGAGTGCTGGGATTACACACATGCACCATCAGGCCTGGCAAAGGTCTCTGACCTGGGCCTGAGCTGATTTTCATTCCTCTGTACTCTAAGCTGTCACCAGAAGTCCTCAGGCACTAAGGAGCCTTAGGCTATCGTGTGTCACGTGGCATCTTCCTGAAGGTCCCAACAGTCTTCTCATCTTCATTTTACGATGATTAACTTATGTATTAGAGCCCATCCCTAAGAGCTGTGTTCACAAAGTTAAACATAATCACAAGAGAGAACTGAAATTTCAAATACCATTTTAATACCTCAGGAAGTACAATTCTGAGGAATAGAAAAAACAAACAAAACTACAGTGTCCTCTCAACATCAAAGGTTTTTGGAGTCCGGAGACAAGAGGATATTTAGATCTCGCATGGAGTCAGCAAATGATAAATGCAGGCAGGTGCTGTGGGGCCTGGGAGAAGAAATTTCTGAGAGGAGAACTGAAGGATTGAGTAGTGAAGGAACTTGGATCTTGGGGCATAGACAGTGGTGGCCACTTCCTTCTTTAATTTATGGAATCTCTGACAGAGGATCAAAAACCAGATCTTAATGAGTCTCATCAGCGCCACTGATAAGAATCCAGTGGAGCTGTGGCCAACAACTGATTAGTATGCAACCTCAGGCAGACATCTGAGAAGGTGACCCCAAAACTACTTGGGAAGGTATAATTATCTGCTTAGTGGGTAAGGATTTTTCATTCTTAAATATATAAATATTTGAGATACTCACATGCCCAGAATGAATATATTTAGAATGTTAAAGAGTCTGGGCATATTTGGTACCCTAAATGTCAGTACCATTTGAGAATCTGGCCTATTTGAGTGACAGGTCAGCATTTAATTCCAATATAAAGTATAACAGTTGAGCTAGATTTGTGATTTCACATTGAAAAAAGTGATATCAACTTCATATACACTTAGGATTCTCTTAGGTTTGTAAGATTTTTTTTTTTTTTGTCTTTTTGAGACAGAGTGTTGCTATGCAGTTCAGGCTGGCTTTGAGTTCACTTTATAGCATAGGCTGACCTTGAACTTGCAATGATCCTCCTGCCTCAGCCTTCTGAGTGCTGGGATTACAGATGTGTGCAAGCATGCCTGGCATGTTTGTAAGAATTAATCACCAGAAAAATTTATCACTCTGAAAGTAAACTATAGAATTTTAAAAAAGGAATCATATTAAGGAATCATATTAAGTTTATCAAGAGCATTTTAAATATTTGAAGGTATTTGATTAAGTTTGTGAATCAAAGAAACACTACGCAAAAGCCCCTTAAAAATGAGTGCTAAAATTTTGTAGACTTAGAAATGGAATAGTAAAAATTATAGGGCCAAATTTCAAAATGTAAGGAAGAACAAGATCTTTATAAAATGCATAACTTTGATAAATTAAGCACCTCTTTCAACAACCAAAGTATCTTCTTTCTGTGCATAAAACTGTCTTTGAGGACTGAAAACACCTCACACCTACATAGAGCTTTTCCTACATGCTCAGAACTAAAGCTTTAAATGAATGATCTTATTTAATCCCTACAACAATTCCATGAAGTAGGTACTATTCTTATCTCCATCTTCTGAAGAGCTGAAATTCGAACTAGACAGTTGGGAATTTCTGAGCCATCTGTCTTCATCCCTGGTCTACAAATTCCCAAGTCAGAAAGCACCCCACTCCAGTGCTTGGAACACTGGTAAAACTGCCTGGGGGCCTCTTCCTCCTTCTGCTCAAACTATTCATTAACTCTTGGGCCATAGCTCCTGCCCTCATCTCTGCGCCGCCTCTGCAGCTTTGCTCTTCACCACTGGCCCAAGAACTCATACCAGAGGCATCATCTATGGGATACTTAGTCACGCAGCCACCCCCGGCCATTCTGAGCTGGAATGCGCAGTAACACCGGCCTAGGTGTGACTCAGCGGTAACAGTGCTTGCTTAGCACATGGGCGAGGCCCTGGGTTCAGTCCAAATCTGCAGTCCCACGCTGCCCAGATGGCACACTGCCCATCAGAATTCAAGGAGCCCTGCTCTGTGGCATCGGTCTGTGTTGGCCTTGCCCTACCTGGCAAAACAAATTGCTGAGCTGCTGCTCCAGGGCCCTTTATCCAAGAAGGCACCAGCCTCTTTGGGGGGCGCAGTGTTAGGAGGAGAGATGGCAGGGCCACTCAGCCCAGCTCTTTGTGATGAAAGTTTCTTCCAAAACCAGCTGCCAAGAAAAGTAAATTTTGTTGAACTGCCCAAGGCCATGCTAATCTTTAATTATCCCGTTAATGTCTGTCTCCCCCTAGGTAGTCTTTACACCTGCAGTTACTGCGGTGCCTGGGTTTGAAACAGCTTGCAGATTTCCTGACAGTATTAACAGAGGTTTTGCAAATTGATTTGGGGAGATTAGGTGGAGTGCGACCGACCGGTATGACTTGATGTGAAGCCCATTCCAAGCAGCTCCGAGTCTTCTGTCTTTGATCTCTGCCCAGGGCAGGAGGAAAGAGCAGGGATCAGAGGATGAGGGTTCCAGGCCTGGCTATCACAGGGGACTGTGACCTGGGGCCTGCTGCACACTTGCTGTTCATCTTCAAAATGCGCGGGTTTGGTCTTGTCCAGACTCAGCAGAAGGTCTTTCCTGACCTCCATCACTTTGATCCAAGTCTTGGAGCTGGCAGAAGAGCTCCCTTTAGAGCCAACTAATCTCCTCCTTCCTTTTCTCCCTCATTCGTTTCTCCCTCATTCATTCATTCACCCAATACCCACAACCTCCATGAGGCTCTGCAGCCGCACTAGGGTCCAATATTAATTTGCTGCTCTGGCTGGCACATACCATCATGCTCAGGAAAGCCCAAGGAGCATAGTACCCTGTGGACTGGACCAAATGGGCATTCCAGGTTCTGCTCCATCAAGACCCAGAGTAGGGGACAGATGCAGCCTGCAATGGAGTAGAAAGAAAAATGGCCTTGGTGCCAGAGGCTGGATGCTCCAATGAGTGCAGGCTGGAATTGCTGTGTGACCTTAACCAAGTCACCTTCTATTTCTAATCATCAATTGCCTTCTCCAGAAAACAGGGAAATGGATGATAATCCTGTGTTGCCTTTCTAGGGGACAGCTGCTGCAGGGCCAGTGTCTCACACTGGGGTAAGGGCTGTTCTGCCCACCTCTGAGAAATCCAGTCATGGTATAGGCTGTCTGAAATCTCCACTGACTTCAAACCCTATTTAAAAATGACAGTGACCTCAGAGCTTTTTCAGTATTCCCAGGGAGACAGGCAAGGTAAGGACAAAAGACCAGAGCAGGGAAACAGAGCCAGGAATAAAAGACACGGTGTTTGCCCTCTCACTAACAGGGTGTTATGGTTTGTATCTGCATGACCCCTCAAATCCTCATGCAGTCTGGGGGCGGGCTTCTAGAGTTTATGATTGATTCATGGCCCAATGTTGGAATTATAGATGTGAGTGCTACACCTGCCCTGAGACAGACAGTTTGCATACAATATAAGGGAGGGAAAGAGGCTGGCTGCCACCACTCCTCCCTTTTGCTTTTGTTACTTTTGCTGTGTTCTGCCTCCATGAACATTTGCCCTCTGTCATGTGCCACTCTGCCCTGGACCCAGCCAAGCGTGCACTGAAACCTCTACAAACTGTGAGCTAAATAAGCCTTTCCTTCCTTAATTTTGGGCATTGGATATTTTGTCCCAGCAATGAAAGAAAAGTAACGAAGACATAGGGTCCTTGGTAGGGATCTGCATTCTGAATCCTCTTCACGAAACCATCCCATTGCAGAAAGCTAGGGATCATCCTGATCCCTTGGGGGAAAGCCCCCAGTCCCACCCTCCTTGGACAGAGTTAGAACTCAGGCCTCCTGACTCCCCTGCACCCAACATGTATTCCTCTAGGCAGGGCCACCTCTGTACCACTGTCATTGTCCGTGTAGCTGCTAGCTCCTATTAGGCAGATCCTCTCTCCACCTACTGCAGCCTCTGTCTCTCAGTCTCTAACAGACTGGTTAAATCCAGCCTGCTGAATCCTGCCAATGCCACTGCCTTGACTCCAGCGCCTCTTTGGTTATGGCTCACCAGGATCACCCTGCAGTCATTGCTGCTGCCACTGGCCACAAGAAAAGTTTTATGGGCCTGGGTTTTATTCTAAAAATAAATTTTCAATTAAAGTCAAGTAGAGAGAATTTGCCTTGGGCAGGCAGCCCCCTCTCCGAGGCTTCTTCCTCAAACAGATGGTTTGTATCATTTTTAATTAATGAGAGATGGTGCAGATAGGGGCCCTTCGTAGGCTGCAGCAAAGTGTAGCAGCCAGGGAGGGGTAGATGAGTCTGGCCAAAGGCAGGGACTTGGCTGTCTGGTACCTGAGCAGGGAAAGGGGGCCCTGCCCTTCAGCAGTGCCCTCTACCTGGCATGTAGCACCTAGGTCAGCTGTGGCCAGGTCTGAGAATGAGAAAGTCACTGGATTCTCTGTCCTGCACCAGACATGGGAAGGGAGGTGATGGGACGCAGCCAATTCGTACAAATTCGATGGGCCTCTAGGGCCTTGAAGACCCTGCTTTAGGGTCTCCTATGGCTCTGCCCCCACGTCTCTACCTTCATATAATGTCTCTGAGCCTTAGTGTTCTCATGGGGAAGAGAAGGATTGGAGAATCATAAACAGGCTTTCATGGATCATGAAGTCCATGCAGCTCAACCGCCTGGGGTTTGCCCACCACCAAGGAGGAGCTTGGTCTCCAAGACCAGGGGCTTTACCTACCTCAGAGTCACACCAAAGCTGCATTTACCTAGGTCAATGCTGTTAGAACATGTACCCTTAGAAGAAAGTGACCTCTGCATCCCTAAGTTAATTATGACAGGTACGAAGATTAAGAGGTGACAATGTGTATGACGTTGCTTTAAAAACTGAATGGAACTATCTTCAATTACCAGAGCAGGCAACCTGGCATCCCAGTTCTTGCTATCAAAGCCTACTAGGTAGCAATCAGCTCCCCTCCTCTATCCAATGCCTGAGTCTGTCCCCACCTCTGAGGTTTTCGCTCATCTCTCTTAAGGGAAATTGTGGCTGAGTCTTTAGGTCAACAACAAGCAGCCACTCACTCCATTATTAAAAGCCCCATATCTTCTACTTGGTGCCAGGAACTGCTCCAGGCATTGAGGATTCCACTGCAGATAGAAATCGTCTTCCAGCTTGGTTTGGGAGGGGATGAATTATAAACAAATCCAGCCTTTTATTTAGTCTCCAGTAGTGATGAGTGGTCTGAATAAAAAATAGAGTAAAAGAAATACTCCACATGATAGGAACCCAGAAAAAAGTGGGTGCAGCTATTCTGTTTGCAGACAATGTGAACTTCAAACCAAGAACCATCAAAAGAGATAAAGAAGGTCACTACATACTTGTGAGGGGAAAGCTTCAAGAGGAAGGGATAACAATCATAAACATCTATGCACCAAATATAGGAGCACCCAATTATATAAGATAAATTTTAACAGACATGAAAAATGACAGCAACACAATCATATCAGGGGACTTTAACATACCACTGTCACAAAGAGATAGATCAACTAACCAAAAAAATCAATAACAGAATTTAACCAAAGTTGTGAACATTTGGACTTAGTAGACCTTTCCAGAATGTCCCACCCAACAGCATCAGAATACACATTCTCCTCAGCTGCACATGGGATGTTCTCTAAAATAGACCATATGCTAGTACATAGATCATGGTTAAATAAATGCAAAGGAATTGAAATTATCCCATGTACACTATTAGACCATAGGGCAATGAAGTTGGAAATTAATGACAAAAGAAAACACAAGAACCCCATAAACAATTGGAAACTAAATAACATCCTCCTGAACAACCAATGGGTCACAGATAAAATCAAAGTAGAAATTAAACACTATTTACAATCAAATGAAAATGTAGATACAATGTATAGGAACCTGTGGGACGGAATAAAAGCAGTCCTCAGAGGGAAATTTATAGCGGTAAATTCCCACCTCAGATAAACAGAATAAGCACAAACAATCTTATGCTGCACCTCAAGTTCCTAGGAATAAAAGAGCAAGTCAAACCCAAAGCCCAAAGAAGACAGGAAATTATAAAGCTCAGGGCAGAAATTAACACAAGACTATAAACACAATACAAAGAATTAATGAATCAAAGAATTGCTTCTTTCTTTTGGCTTCTTTGAAAGAATAAATGAAATAGATAAACCTCTAGCCGACTTTATCAAAAAAAAAAAAAGAAAGAAAAAACTGAAATACACATAGTAAGGAATGAAAGGGATGAAATCATTACAGATCCTAAAGAAATTCAGATCATCAATACCTACTTTGAAAATCTTCACTGTCAAAGGATGGAAAACACCGAGGAAATGGACAGATTATATATGAATTACCAAAGCTGAATGAAGAAGATATAAAAATCCTGAATAACTCAATATCAGCCAGTGAAATTAAGAATGTAATAAAACAAATTTGCCAATAAAGAAAAGCCCAGGTCCTGATGGTTTCACAGCTGAATTCTACAAGAAATTTAGAAAAGATTTAACACCAGTTCTTCTCAAACTCTTTCATGACGTTGAAAGGGAAGGAATTCTCCCCAACTCACTCCTGGAGGCAAGTATTATCCTGATACCAAAACCAGAGAAAGACCCAACCAAAAAAGAGAACTACAGGCCAATCCTCCTAATGAATATAGATGCAAAAATTCTCAATAAAATACTAACAAACAGAATACAACAAATCATCAAGAAGACTACACACCATGACCAAGTGGGATTCATCCCAGGAATGTAGGGATGATTCGATATATGCAAATCAATTAATGTAATACACCATGTCAATAGAACCAAAGTCAAAATCACATGATCATCTTCATCGATGCAGAAAAAGCCTTTGATAAAGTCCAACACTCATTCATGATAAAAACCCTACAGAAAATAGGAATAGATGGCCTTTACCTCAAGCTGATCAAAGCCATGTATAATGAATCAATGGCTAACATCATACTAAATGGTCAAAAATTGAAAGCTTTCACTTTAAAATCAGGAACAAGACAAGGATGTCCACTGTCACCACTCCTATTCAACATCGTTCTAGAAATATTAGCTAAAGCACTTAGACAAGAGAGAGAAATAAAAGGAATAAGGATAGGAAAGGAAGAAGTGAAATTAACATTATTCACAGATGACATGATACTCTACATAGAACAACCCAAAAACTCCACCAAAGGCTTATGGATTTGTTATGGTTGATACATTGTGTCAACTTTGGGAGTCTAGAGGTTTGGCTGAGTGACTCGGCAGGAAGCCAGGCCACTTACTTTGTGTACATCCTGAGCCTGTGGAAGAGGAGGGCATCAAGATTATGTGAGTTCTACAATCTTCCTTGAGGGGAGGGGGCAGCCTGTTTACAATGTAAGGGAGGTAAAAAGAGGCTGCTTTGCCGCCATTCCTCCCTTTTGTTGTGGTTGTTTTTGCTGTGCTCTGCTGCCATGAACGTTTGCCCTCTGCCATGTGCTATTCTGCCTCTGAGCCAGCCAAGTATGGACTGAAACCTCCACAAACTGTAAGCTAAATAAACCTTTCCTTCCTTCATTTTGGGCTTTGAGTATTTTGTCTCAGCAAGGAGAGAAAAGTAACCAAGACAGGATTTAATAACCAAATTCAGTAGCATAACTGGATACAAAGTTAACGCCTAAAATCTATAGCATTTCTGTACACAAGCAACAAACAGACTGAGAGAGAGGTTAGGGAAACCACACCTTTCACAATAGCATCTAAAAAGATGAAATACTTAGGAATCAATCTAACAAAAGAAGTAAAAGATCTAGACAGTGAAAATTATAGTGCTCTAAAAAAAGAAATCAAAGAAGATATCAGAAAATGGAAAGACATTCCTTGCACATGAATAGGAAGAACCAACATTGTGAAAATGGCCATACTCCCAAAATTGCTGCACAGATTCAATGCAATCCCAATTAAAATACTATTAGCATACCTCACAGATCTAGAGAAAGCATTCCTAAAGTTTATCTGGAACCAGAAGAGTCTTAGAATAGCAAAAGCAATCCTGGGAAATACAGGAAAGGCCATCACAATTCCTGACCTGAAATTATATTACAAAGCTACTGTTATAAAATCAGCATGGTTCTAGCACAAAAACAGACCTGAAGATCAATGGAACAGATTAGAAGATACAGACACAACTACAAATGCACTCAGTCCCTTTATCTTTGACAAAGGGGCCAAATATGTTCACTGGAAGAAAGCCTCTTTAATAAATGGTGCTGGAAAAACTGGCTTTCCACATGCCAAAGACTAAAACTAGACCTATGTCTTTCACCATGCACTAAATTAAAGTCAAAATGGATCAAAGATTTAAATATTAAAACAGAAATACTAAATTTATTGGAAGAGAAAGTAGGTAAAAATATTGATGACACTGGGGTAGGCAGAGAGTTCATGAACAAAAATCGAACTGCACGGGAAATACTTCAAAGAATCAACAACTGGGATCTCATCTTACTGAAAAGTTTTTGCACATTTAAAGAAATCACAATAGAGTAAAAAGAAAACCCATGAATTGGGAAAAAATTTTAGCCAACTGCCCCTCAGACAAAGGACGTCTAGCTAGGACATATAAAGAATTAAAAGAATTAAGGGCCCCAAATTCAAAGACCCAATCAAAAGATGGGCATCTGAGATGAACACACATTTCTCAAATGAAGAAATACTAATGGTGAATAAATACATTAAAAAATGTTCAACACCATTAGTCATTCAAGAAATGCAAAATAAAACAACACTGAGATTCCATCTCATCCCAGAAAGAATGGCTAGCATCAAGAAATCAACCAATAACAATGCTGGAGAGGCTGTGAGGAGAAAGGAATCCCGCTCCACTGCTGGTGGGAGTGTGGATTGGTGAAAACACTGGAAATAAGTTTGGAGATTCCTCACAAAACTAGGATTGGAAGTCCCATTTAACCCAGCTATTCCCCTTCTGGGTATTTTCCCAGAAGAATTAAAAACATCATACCACAGAGATATATGTGCACCCATGTTTATAGCAGCACAATTTGTTATAGCTAAATCTTAGAAACAACCCAGGTGCCCATCCACTGAGGAATGGATAAAAAAGATGTGGTATTTTTATACAATAGAGTATTATTCAGCTATAAAAAAGATTAAATGAGGCTTTTGTAGATAAATGGATACAACTAGAGACCATACTAAGTGAAGTAAATTGGACCCAGATGTGTCAACATCATGTTGTCTCCTGGGTGTAGGAACCTGAAAGAATAAGTAAAACTCAAAACACACAATAGATGATAGGAAAGGGAAAGAAATTGCTTAAAGGAAGGAATGACTGGGAAGAGGGAAAGAAGAAAAAACAAAGGAGGAAGGCAAAATATACATGTATATACGAACAGCTGTGAAACTATATTGCTAATGTCTGATGATATACTGAAAGGAACAAAAAAAAAGGAAAAGAACAGTTAATGCTTAACATTTTTTATGTTCTGGTCAATTTTGCATGCTTCTATCTGGTAATCTGAGCAACTGATTTGAAGGTAACAATATGCAGTGGAATTACCATGGTGAATTCCTACCATCTTGTCTAGTGAAACTCTGCATTATCCCTAATATTTTATCTAATAATTATTTTCTTATTCTCTTTAATGGTTTGAACAACCTTCCATTCTTACATCCGGTGATCTGAGCACCGTAGCTGAGGACAGCTATAACAACCACTGCTAATTTGTGTTATTTTGTCTTGAAACCCTGTATCGCTTTAAATGTTCTTGCTTTGGTTTATGTTTGTGATACTGGTATGCTGCTATTATTCTTTTTTTGTTTATTTGTTTGTTTCTCATTTACTACTCTCTTTAAAATAAAATTTTTTAAAAAATAGAGTAAAAGTTACCAGATATGGCAGTAGGAGGAGCTACTTAAAAAGAATGTGACTACATTAAGGGGTAGTAAGCCACACAAGGGCCTGAGGGCCTGAGGGCCTGAGCTATGCATGACCTAAGGAGGAATTGTTTAGTCTGAGAGAAAAGCCAGGGCAAAGTCCTCACGACAAAAAATAGCTGTGCGGGAGGAGCAGGAGGGGGCTGGCGGGCCTAGAGCAATGAGCAGGGATGGGGGGCTCCAAGATGAGCCTGAAGAAAGCAGACAATGAAGGGCTTCATAGGCCCTGACTTGGGGACTGTGTTGGGACTGGGCATGCAAAGGCCCTGCTGGCCAGAGCCCTCCTCCTGCACCCCACTGCAGCAGCAACCCCTCCGAAGCCTGTGCTCTGCTGTCGCCCAGGGTTCGGCAAGGATTGGGGGTGGCAAACTGTTTGTTGTGTCCCTCCAGGAGTGGGATGTAGCAAAAAGTGCTGCGTTATTCACACAGCACAAAAGAACATGAATTGAGCACAGGAGGAGACAAAAGCTAAAACGTAGACGAATCGGGCAGAAAGAAGGAAGATGCCAAATAATGATTAATAGTGACTAACGCTGTGTGCCAGGTGCTGTTCTTAAAACTTTATCTCTTCATCTTCCCGACAATCCTATGAAGCGGGTGCTATTATGACTTGTGTTTTATAAATAAGGAAACGGAGGCACAGAGCCATTAAGTAACTTAAAGAATCAGCTGATGAAGTGGCAGAGCTGGGATTCAAATCACAAACACTGGCCTGAGTCCACGCTTGTAGCCAGGTAGGATGCTCAGGACAGGAAGCTGGACCAAAACTGCTCAAAAGCAGCAGGCTGAGCAGAGGTGGAGAGGAATCGCCAGGGCGGGAAATTCCATTTCATACTATTTCTGCCCATAAAATTCAATAGTGATGCCCTCTATTTACACAGTGCCTGCCTATGTGATCCTTTAAACAACTTTGTGAAGAACGTGGCATACCCAACATACAGGTGAAGACACAGAGCCTCAAGAGGTTATGACGCCTTACTGGAAAGTGCAAAGATGAGATTCAAGTAAAAAATGTGCACGGCTCCAAATTCCCTTGCTCTTTAACTCATCTGAAAGGCACTCATGGGCTCCTGTTTCGAGGCAGGCACTGAGCTAAGTATTCAAACATGGGAAAAACGCTGCTCTTAAAAGGATCCCTTGGGTGTCACCTATACCCTAATCACAGTCTCATGAGGAATCATCATCTTATCCTGACTGAAAGATGTGAGCAGGGACGGGATGGGGAGCACTCCTCAGCTCCTGCTCTGTGCGCGGCACCCCTCGCATCACCCTCAGCTCAGCAGGGCGGGTGTAACTCAGACCCCTTACTCATCAGGCCCCATTTTGCCCTACTGCCACAGCATGGGAAACCCTGCTTTTATTGCCAACGCACCTAGCTAAAACGTACATTTAAAAGCCTCTGTTGCAATTAAGTGCAGCCACAGGGCTAAGTTCTGGCTGATAAAATGCAAGAGGAAGTCACTGCGGGGAACTTGTGGAAAGGCTCTTGTAAGCAGGGGAGACCGCTGAGGGGGCCGCTCTCCTTGTTTCTCCTCCTGGAGAAACGTCCTCAGTGAGGGCGGCAAAGAATCCAATGTGGGTCATAAAGGCAACCTTGAGGGTGAAAAATTACAGGCTGAGTACTGGAACAAAACCGTTAGGAGCCTAAGCCCAGACGGCATGAGAAAGCCTAAATCCTGATCTGTTCCCCTAAGCAGAGCAAGGTACACTTCTGTGTTGCTTGTTAGTATTACGCCTGGCCTTAGTCACTGGCAGTCAAACGCATGTCTTCAGGGATACAGTAGTAATATCATCACCCCCATTTGGAAACTGAAGCTAACAGGTTGCCCGAAATCCTATCATTAAGGGAAAGAAACAGAATTCAAATTTGAATCTTTCTGGTTCCATAAAGCTGTGATCCTCTCGTGCCATTGGTTCAACAACAACAACAAAAAACTTGTGGGCAATTCATTCTCAGGACGCGTCGGGGCACAGGCATTGCAGAAGAGTTCTGACCAGCTGACAACTTCTATACCCTTGCTCTTGACTTAAAAGAGATGCACATCCGAGCAGATCGGTGTCCTCCCAACCCACGCACTCCAGGGTTAACCACAAACCAGGCAGAAGGCAGACTGGCAATTGTGCATTTAACATCTCATCTTCGTCCAAGTTACCAGGTTCTTCTTAGAACCCCCGAAAGAAAGTCCTATACATTCATTTTCATGTAAATTTGATGATGTGCCTCTTTATCAGGAATATTTATATTCATAAATTCCTTAGAATTTTCTAAGGACTAAATCATGCTGTCTAGAAATAGTTTGATTTCCTTGCTTTGCCTGATGGCACCACCTGACACTTCTAGGACAATGCTACATGGAAGAGACCAGTGACCACATCTTTGCTTTTTTCCTGATCTTGGCTGGAAAGCACAAGCATTCAGCCTTTCACCCTTGTGTATCAGGTTTCCTTTGGTTGCGTTTTTGTTTTGCTTCATAGATGCCTTATATCCAGTTAAAGAAGTTTCCTTCTACTCTAAATTCATATCACAAAATTTAAAATTTTTCATCTGCATATTGAGACAATTATATGGGTTTTGTCCTTTATTCAATTAATATGGTATATGGATTGATGGATTGATTTTTGGATGTTCTATCAACTCTACATTCCTGGCATAAATCCCTTGCTCAATCCGTATCATTCCTGACATAAATCCTGTGGTCAATCTGTACCATCTTCTTTATAGGATATTGGTTTGCTAGTATTTTATGAAAGACTTTTGCTCCGATACTGCTCTGCAGCAGTCAAAGGTCCCCAAGGCCACCTCTAGGTCCCATGATTCACCAGGAAGATTAGGACTCAGCGCAGAGTCGCACTCGGTAGTGCTGTTCAGTCCACTACGGAGAGAGAACACAGAGTAGGAGAGAGAACACAGAGTAAATTAGAGAAGGAAAAGGCACACGGAATGAGTCCAGAAGAACTAAGTGCAAACTTCCAAAGGTCCTCTCAGTGTAGTCAGACAAAATGTTCTTAATTCCTCCACAACAGCTGTGACACATACGAAATGATGCCAACCAAGGAAACTCATTAGAAACTTAGTGCCCATGATCTTTAGTAGCAGAGCGTCACACAGGAACCCCACGCCTTCCATGTGCCTGAATGCCAGGCTTTCAAAAGGAAAATAAGTGTTCCATATAAGCCATACTGTTTGACAGTTCAGACGCAATGAGAAACTCTAGATGCTCTTCTGAGTTGGTGTAGTAGGAACACTCTCCAAATCCAAGTTCTCAGATCTTCCAAAAGACAGAAGCTGAGCCTGCTGTGACCCTCTTCCACACACTTAATTTAAGACAAACAAAAATGCTGTTATGGTTGATACATTGTGTCAACTTGGGGAGTCCAGAGGTTTGGCTGAGTGACTCAGCAAGAAGCCAGGGTGCTTGTTTTGTACGGAATTGGAGGGGATGGAGATTGTGTGAGAGCTACACGCCCCGTGGGTGGGGGCAGCCTGTTTACAATGTAAGGGAAGGAAAGAGGCTGCTTGCTGCCATTCCTCCTTTTTGCTGGTTGTTTTTGCTGTGCCATGAACATTTGCCCTCTTCCATGTGCCACTCTACCTCTGAGCCAGCCAAGTATAGACTGAAACCTCCACAAACTATAAGCTAAATAAACCTTTCCTTCATTTTGGGCGTTGGGTATTTTGTCTCAGCAGTGAGAGAAAAGTAACCAAGACAAATGCCAGGAAGTAGATAATGTTTAATATAATAGAATTAAATGCTAATATTGGAGCTTCAGCCATAGAAGATAGGAAAAGTTTTTCAAGACATTCCTGGGACCTTGAAAACCGTATCCCTTGGCTTACTTGTGTGTACGGGTCAGCTTAAACTTGCATCTCTAGAATGTTTAATTTGGAGTGACAGGAAGGGGCTGTCAATTCATGCCATACATTGCTTAGACAAAAATATTTTCCCCGCACTCTAGGGGAAAAATGGCTTTCCAGGCCTTGACTCCTTTGAACATCTTAGGCCCCCAAAACTATACAAGTTTCAGCAGCCACAGTTCTGGGGCAGAGTCTGAGAGAATGTCAAAGGGGGAAACAGGGAAGCAAACACATTCAACACACTCTTCTGGCGCACTTTCCAACTCCATCCTATTTTGCAGCCAAAGCACTGTTCTTTTCCTTCACCTCTGGAGCCAGCGGCTTGCAGGGTTCTTGTCACTAATTGATTTTGCTCTATTTATATTAAAAACTGCATAGCCAACCCTTCTCTGATTCACATGATTGATGATAATAAAGATAGTAATACCTAAATAGCACAGAGCGGACTGAGCACTGTATGAGGCAATTTATCGCATATATTAACTTCTCAGCAATCCTGCAACATAAGCACAATACTATTTCTCTTTTACAGAATGGGGGATGTGGAAACTGAGGTTAAGGAACTGGCCTCAGGTGTATACCAAATGCACAACAGAGGCAACATCACACACACACACACACACACACACACCCCACACACACTATGGTTTCAGAGCCAGCATTCTTAGCCACCAGCTCAGACTCCACAAAGACACCTCCATGACAGAGAGGGTTTCCACTACTGTCCTCCCCATAGGAAAGCCCATTGCATTCTCCAGTCCGGATTGGCGTGTAGGGTAGAAAAGAGTATTTTTGAGATTGAAATTTAGAGAAGAAAAAGTCATCTAAACTATGACACTCCTACAAACGGGCCAACTTCTGAAGTTAGTTCTTCAGAGGTAACATAAGACATACGAAAATGCAGGGGAATTTTTGGTTGTGACCAGGAATGGAAGGTACTACTGGCCCTCAGTGCCTGAATCATTGATGATCATTAAATACAGTGAACATCATACACTGGATAGATCGATCAGGAATGATGAATGGTGACACCCACATAGCAGCAGCATTCCTGTTAACAAACACTGCCCTCAGACACAGTTCCAGGGTTGCACAAGAAAGACACTAACTGTTTTCAGAGCCTTACCTTATGCACCTTGAACTTCTGTGAAGCACGTGCCAGGCAACCATATGGCCCAAACCTTTTCCTGAAGCCCTGTATCTACATTTATCTCCAAGGCATGGATAGGAGAAGCCAGATTCAGGCCTACACGGTATATGACCAACAAGACAGTTGGCTCCATCCTGGTCCAAAGAGTAAACAGACACAGGGCTATGCAACTGACTCTTGGTCTAAGCAATTGGAAAATACTGAGACAATCTCAGAGGGAAGGAAACTGTAGTCATTGCTCATTGCGACTGTCATTAGTTCAGATTTGTACTGTGAAGGATTCTGCTGGACATGCAGAAGATGGTAAATTAGGGCCACAGGAAAACTATTCTTATTATCCATGGGCTGCAGGGAAATTCCAGCACCCTGGTGCTTCTCTTTTCTATCATCAGCCCTTACATCCCTGAGGAGAGGCCCAGCTCAGATTCCCAAGTCTCCTTTTAAAGAAGGGCCAATATCTACGATATACTGAAGATCAGGGTACTCAGGAATCACAATCAACTCCATAAATTGCTTAACAGTGTATGTTTTTCACTAAAGCCAACCAAAACACGTATTGTCTAGTTTCCCATCTTTGTCACTTTCCTTTACAGGTGCTCCTCAGTTTGTGATAGGATTACATCCTGATAACCCAGGATAAATTGAGAATATCGTAAGTGAAGTACATTTAGTGTGCCTAGCAAACAGCATAGCATAGCAGCCCTGTACGCAGCAGAGTACAGGTAACTGGGGGGTGGCTGGGAGCTCTGGCCCCTTAGTGCTCTCTGTCATAGCCAGACAGTATTGTACTACACATCACTAGCCTGGGAAAAGCCCAAACTTAAAAATGTAAAGTACTATTTTTACTGAATGCATACCACTTCCCTACAACCTTAAAGTCAAAAAATCATAAGCTGAACCATCACATGTTAGGAACCTACACATTTGCCCAGGAAAAGTATGATTGAAGATTAACTCTAATTCATGGAGTGCTTGATTTCCTCACTGGTAATCTTAAAGACCTCAAACTAGAATAGGATAAAGAAAGCAAGACTATTTACAGAGTCACTGGGGATGCCCTTAATGATTCTATCGTTGCTCCTCTATATCTCTTTGACAATTATATAGGCAGCTGTAAAGGAACAGTGAATGGATTGTAACAAGGCCTTAATATCTATAGATATTAAACTGAATTATGTTCAAGAGCCAGGCCCCTGGGATAGCAATGGTACTATGGAAGGCTGGGAGCATAGTAATGTATGACTATGAGACAGGATCAAAACATAAAGCAATTGTGATGGCACTCATAAAGTGATTGCAAAGAAATAGTTATTGTTATGGGCAGGACTGCTAAAAAAGACAGATAAGAAACAAATAGTTAAGAGAATAGCAGACAGGGGATAACTATTCTTGGCTTGTGATACTTTAACTGAAACCTGGAGATTTATGAAACAATGTTAGGATAAAGTCTTTTTATTTTTAAGGGAACCATCATGAATTTCTATGTACTTACAAGTTGAACACACTCCAAAAGGTAGAAAAATTAATCAACTTGCATTACAAATAGATGGGTCTGGCAGTTCTAGCATGTAACAGATTTGGCTAATGGGGACCACCCTCCACTTTGTCCCAATTTAAGAAATGGAAAAGGCTGGAGAAAAATGATAGAACACAATGTGATACCACCTCACAGCTATTACAATAGATATTATAAAAAAATAACAACCATTGGCAGAGTTGCAGAAAAATGTAGAACTCCTGTACATTACTGATGGGCATGTAAAATGTATGGCAAGTTCTCAAAAAATTAAAAATAGAGTTACCATATGATCCATCCGTTCCACTGTAGGTATAAATTTAAAAGAAGTGCAAGCAGGGAACTTGCTCTGCTCAGGGATGTTCCGAGAAACTAAAGCCGTGAGTCTTAAAAAGAAAAGAGGTAACAACAAGGCCCATGGGCAATAAATTTCCAGTGAGAGTGTAACCTGGTATAACCCCATGGAGAGGAACTTGGAAAGACTTGTCAGAATAACAAAGCAGGTACTAGTAGAAAACAACGGCATACCATTTTTAAAGAGGTGAGAGGAAAAAAAATGGTTAACTTGGAATTCTCCACCCAGGTAAGTTGCCACACTGTAATAAGGAGCAAGAAAGACCTTCCGAGAGAAGCAGAATTAGAGCATTACTGCTAGATCTAAACTGAAAGGATTAAGGAGATACAGCAGTAAGAAGAAAGATAATCCAGAAGGAAGACAATTTCAAGAAAAATAGCAGTGAGCAAAGACATGAATAAAACATATGGAAAATCTAAACAGAAATTAACTTCATAAAACAAAAATAATTATTATGACTAACTCACGAGATTTAAATACAAGGTGGAACTGAACATTGGTATGAACACAAGTCAAACAAGCGGGAGCCGGGGTAGGGCTTGGTGGTAAATGACTTCCCTGGTATGTGTAACGCCCTGGGTTCAAACTCCAGCAGAGCAGAGGGGCCCAGGGGACAGGATGACAACTGTATTTTAAACATTTTAACAGTTTTTAGGGAGGAGCAGATAGAAATTGACTATGATAAGCAAACAAGTTAAATTTTTGAAGTTAACCCTATGGCAATAAAAATAGGATATATCATTTTCAAAGCAGCAGAGGAGAAATAGAAAAAACTTGACCCAATGGAAAGGAGTAAAAGGAGAGAAAGCATTAATAAAAAAGAATGATAAACAGAAAAATCACAATTATAGGGTAGAAATAAAGTCAATATACCAACAATCATTAAAAAATCGCCAGTTAGAAGACACTGTCCAACTAATTTTTTTTTTTTTTTGAGACAGGATCTTGCTTATAGAGTTCAGGCAGCCCTTGAACTCACTATGTAGTCCAGTCTGTCCTCCAACTTGTGTAGATTTTCCTGCTTCAGCCTCCCAAATGCTAGAACTATAGGCATTGTCACCATATCTGGCTTAAATTTTTAAAAAATAATAGAATCTGAGTTTGGGAGGCTGGGGCAGGAAGATAGCAAGTTTACGGCCAGCCTGTTGTACATGGAGTATGGGATCTAAGCGGTGGGTAGTGCTTTTTGTACAGTTCTTCGGACTTTTATAAAGCAGAAAAATTTGAGATTTTTCATTGTAAAATTTTAGATGACAAAGATATCATCTTGGAAGTGGATTCTCCAGCAAGACACCTACACGGCGCAGCAATGGAGCCTCAGCCCTGCCTACCCAAACTCCTGACCCACAAAGAAACAAGTGCTTTCAGCCTGTGAGTACAGGATGCTAGATAGCAGAAATCCTCTGCGTAAACCTTCCTTACTTTCTGTCAATAATAACAGTCATTATAACAATAATAATAATAATAACAACAGGCTCTTTTTAGAGACACAATACAATAAAGTGAAAGGATGAGAAAAGGTATACTAGGAAAAAAGTATCCCTTTCCCAATATCCACACCAAAATAGAGTCTAGCATGGCTAGAGTAACATAAAACAAGCAAAGAAAAATTTTTTTAAACCTTTAATGGCGGAAGTATCATTCCATAAAGAATTTCTATAAAAATATATCAAAGCAGACTTAAAATGAGAGAAAATCTGAGACCTACAATAATGAAGAAAATTTAATCAGTAATCAAGAAGCTAGCCCTTCCATTTAAAAAACTATTAGACCCAGGTCAGGCACTGTGGTTTATAATTCCAGCATTCTGAGATCTTGAGGCAGGAAAAGCACAAGTTCAACCCCTTGCCTCAAAATAAAAAAATTAAAAAGTGTTGGGCATGTAGTCCAATGCAAAGGCCCTAGGTTCAACTCCCAGTATTGCAGAAAATAAAAGTATAAAAAATTTAAATAAAAAAAAGTATCAGACCTAGACAAATGTCAAGAAACTGGCAACACTCTATCTTACTGCCTCAAACTGTTCCCAAGAAAAGGAAAGAAAAAAAAAAACCGCGGGCATAGTTGGACACATCTATAATCCCAGAACTTGGGAAACTGAGGCAGGAGGATTGTCATGAGTTTGAAGCCAGCCTGGGTTACATAAACAAGTTCAAGACCAGCCTGGACTACATAGTGAGACCTTGTCTCAAAAAAGGAACTCCACAACTTATTTTATGAGGATAATATGTCATTGACAGCAAAATTAAACAAGGAGAGCAGAACATAAAATTACAAGCCAATACTGCTTATGGACACATCACAAACCCTAAGTAAATATCAGAATTGAGCCCAGCAATGTATACAAAGTTAATATCCTATTTCATCAAATCTAAAGCATTGTTGGTTTTTAAATGCACCACTACCTTTTATACTAAGAAAGAAAAATATTATTGCTTCAGCCATGACAGGATGATTCCTTATCACTTGTACATTTTATACTTACTGAAGGAGCTTTTCAACTTCTATATGCAGAATTTTATCATACATCATTCTTATGCATCCATAACAAGAAAAACAGAAGGAAAATAAACAAGGTAAGATACTCTTAAATCCTCACATTCAGAGACCACCTCTTCTAAATTATTCTTCAACTCAGAGCTTTGATATTCGCTCTTGCCAGTGAGAGGGGGTAATGCAGCATTTCATAGATGTCTCTATTATTATCTCTGATATATTTTTCGAAGACACTGACACATATCTTAAAAGTTTAAATGCTAAGCTTTTACTTAATTTACCAGACAATGACAACAGAAAGGTTTCAGACAGCTAAGACTCATATTTCTTCCTCAGATGGTTTTTGTGTAAAACACTAAGGGATGACAAGTGACCAAATTTAGGCAAGAGCAATTAGAAGGTGCCATATTCTGTAAAATATATTCTAATTACAGAAAAGTTAAAGTGTGAAAAATATGTATCTCAGAATCAATGACTATGACATATCAAATCAAGTAGGCTTTATCTCAGCAATGCCAGAACTGCTTAGTTCTAAAGAACTATTAAAGTAGGTCACTACATTAATAGATTAAAGGAAAATATCTCAATGGATACAAAAAGCATTTGATAAAATTCAGAAATTATAATTTTAAAAAGAAATCTAGGTAGGCATGGTGGTGCACGTTTATAATCCCAGCACTTAGGAGGCTGAGACAGGAAAAGCACTGTGAGTTCAAGGCCAGCCTGGGCTACATAATGAGACCATGTCTCAAACAGCAATGAAAAACAAAAAAGAAATCTTGGCAAAACAGAAATAAAAAAGAGCAGACTTAATTTCACATAGCTACCTACCAATAGTTCACAGCGAAAAGAAAAAAAAAAAAAAGACGGGCGTATAGAGGAAGAAGGAATGGACTAAGAGAGGAAGGAACGAGAAGAATTCTCTTAAGTGAGGAACAAGATGAAAGACGACTGCTATTATCACTTCTCTACAATAATATACCAAGGGGCTTAGCCAGATCAATAAAATTGGAAAATATTAGAGACAGTACGAGGGCTGGAAAAGAAAAGAAAAACCTAACTTGCTGTTGTTCTTAGACAACTTGACCATCAACTTAGCTGTTTCAGAGCACTCTGCAAACCTCTGCAGCAGCAGGCGCCTGGAGAGGGCGCAGAAGAGAAGAGCCAGTTTTAAAAAACTCCTTAGAGAAGGTGTAGCACAGCAATAAATAATTTAAAAATCTAACTTTCACAAAAGGTCCTATTCATAAAACCTTCTAAAACACTGTACACATGAATAAATCCAACCGAAAATCAATGCATTTTATAGGAAATATTTAAATCTTTATTAAAAGTGAGATACTAATAAAAAAACTGATGTACATAGGAAGATGTAAATTAAATTATACAAATACATCAATTCTAGTTGAAATGAACTATATGATCATTCCAATGCCATTCAAAATATACGATTTGATAAACAATATAAAATGCATATGGAAGAGGGACAATATTACATCCAGAAAGAGGCAAAGCAATTCTGAAGAAAGTAAAGTAAAGATAGAGGCAGGAGGACTCATCCTACCAGGTATCAAGGATTTTTCTAAAGTTCTAAGAATTAAAACAATGTGGCATTCATGTGATGATAATCTGCTGGAGAAATGGAACAAAATATTTAAGTCAGAAACTAATTGAAATAAAGAAAATGATTTCAACCCAGTGGAATGCAATAGTCCTATAGTATACAGTAAAGTACAGGCTCAAAAAGGGGATCTTTGTAAGTAAAAAAATTTTTTTTAAAGAATTACTATGATGATCTGAAATATAGCCATATGATAAAATATCATATAAGACCATTTAGAAGCATAATTATTAATTTGGAAAAATATTAACAATATATTATGTGAAAAACAGGCTATAAAATTATAGGTTTTCTACTGAGGCATTAAATGTTTAGAGTAATTTATGCACACATATGCCAAAGTCCCATTGTGTACGTACAATATTTTAATCTCTTATCAACTTTGATATAAAATAAACTAACCAGAGTACAGTAAATTAACTCCAGAGTTTTGAACAATAAAGTCACTACTATACTGCTTATAACTCTTCTATAAAGCCCAAAAAAGGCATTCCTCATTCAATGACTGAGTTCTATGCCTAAAATTAGGTGCTTAAATGAGTTGGTCACTAAATGAGGAATTGTATATAGACTGTAAATTATTCAGAACAAAGAAATGGTCAAAAGAAACTGCAGCTTGTTGACTTTGCTTCTATTTGTGTAATTCTTGCAGTCAGTACTGTAATATATAACAGAACATAAAACTATAGTACCATGCTACACAGTACAATGAGCAAAATTTGCAGTACTGTATAAACAAAGTGTACTGCACCAAAAAAGACATTGAAACTCTATAAACAAGATGTACAGAACTGTACAAAAAACCCCACGTTGTAAGCCCGAACAGCATGCCTCAGTCATAAATCTGAACAGTTGTGAAACAGGTAGGTAGTTAAATAAGGAATATCTGTATATCTCAGAGTTAAGGTTAATAATCTCTACCTTGAAGTCCGAGAGCAATCAGAGCTGTACCGAGTTGTTGACCATATATAGAATCATATATACCCAGGTATATAAAGCCAGGTGAAATATAATAAACTATATACTACATAACTAGGTATTGTAAATATACCCAAAGCTATATTCATAAAGTTATGCCATATTTATAAGTGGAAAGAGTGGCAGCAAGAAATTACTTGAGGACTTTTGAGAGAAAAATAAAACATTTTCTCTTCCTACATTAATGCCCTCTGAAAAACTGCACATTGATGTGGGTGCTCTAAAACCTATACTACATATTTGATTAACTGAAAATTTCCCAGAAGGTCTAAGAATCATAATAGAATCTATTTTATGAAAACAGCAATAGCATACAATACAGGGTGAAGAGTTAAGTCTCTGAGGAAAAATATTTCAATCATTATTCCTTTATCCTCAAAATTTATGGTGTTCTTTATACCTTAGTGAAATATTTTTGAGGCTGTGAAGACCAAAAGATATAAACTGCCTTTATTTTGTAAAAATTAAGACTGGATCAGGCTATAGGACAGCAATTGGATACAAGGTGTCCTGAATCTTTTCTTCCAGAAGAGCTGACTTTGAATTCAATCACCCTCTGAGTGAAGTCATCCCAGCTCGCATAATTTCATCAACCGGGAGAATGCTGGTGGCAATTACTGTGCTAAGAAAAAGATGAGAGTGAGAAAAGCCTACTAACCCTTGCTTATCTTCTCCCCCAGCAATTTTCAGCTCTGAAGGGCACCTTTTTTCCTTTAGTTATGTTGGTATGAGACTTTATGAGACAAAGCTATTATAAATACAACATCATCATTTGTATTACAATTTCAACTCCTTAGCTGATAAGGTGGAAACTTGATTTGTATTCCAGCAAAACTGAGGGTATTTTGAAGCACATAGTTTTATTTTCCTCGCTATGTAAGTGATACTATTTTAGTAGTTCGCACTTTCCCTTTCCCATGAAATCAACAGATCCACCGTTCTTATAACTTATATTGCTACAACTAAAACATAAAATGAATGTAAAATAACTGAAACTAGTCTTAATAATTGGACACTACACCTGTTCATACACGTGGCGTGTTTTACACTGTAGGATGACAAAAATAATAGGAAATATTTAATGTATCAAGTAGACCCCTAAAGATCTTTCTTTGTATATTTCTTCCAACTTACCAAGAGTGAAGTTGTTTTTTCACACAGTAATTATCCCAAATTCCTGCATCTGCTGCTACCATTGGTTCCCCTGTAAAGTAAAAACAAACCACTTTAATACTACAATTTTGATATAGTCTGCTAATGTATTGGTAGACTCTAACAATAGTTAGTACATTACCAAAACTGCTTTTGTCAAAGTCACCAATGCTCGCTATTACTACAGTAGAACCCGAAATCCCTAAAATAGCCCATATGCCCCCGCACAATCCTCCTATCACCTGTGTCTCCTCTTCCTTCTACTCAAAGGCATCAGATGCTGGCTTTTCCCCTGGCTGGTCTCTCTCCCCAGAATATTATTCCTAATTTCCTTTCACTTTTCAGTAGATATCTTCTCAGTGAGGTCTGCCCTGTCCAGTCTGTTTCAGTTACAAGCCACTCAACCCATCCCTTCTAAGCCTTCATGATCATCTTCATACTGGGTTTTTTCATCAAATTTACTGCTTCCTCAAATGCTAAAGACACTTATTTATTAAGGTTATTATTTAGCGCCTGTTGTCCTCCACTATAACAGAAGCTCACAAAGGTAGGCATTTTATTTTGTTCTGTATGAATCCCCAAAAGTATATAATAAGTTCTCAATAACTATTTCTTACATGGATATTTTAAGAGGTTCAAAAGTAAACTAGAATCACCCAAAGTTTAATAGTCACTCAAATCCCTACCATAAGATCTGGATGACTGAAGAATAACTTCTTTCCTTATCAAGAAGTTCATTTTTCTTCAATTTCTTACCTGTATTCAAATCTACGCCAACAAGTTGCTTTGATTCTGAATGCTCACTGTGAACTTTTACTAGTGTTTCCTGCAGGTCAAAACCATAATTCTGAGCAAGAACCTTTAAGAATAAAAATAATAACAAATATATGCATGGATATTTGCATAATATCAAAAAATAATAATAAATACATGCAAACATGTATGGATATGTATTTACATATATACTTGAACAGAAAATATAAAAGGTATTACTATTTAGTCTTTGGAAAATGCATGTGTAGTGAGCATCTCCTTTTGAAGAATACCATTCTTAATTTACATCGAAGTATTATTTTGTCTATCTAATCACTTTTATACTTAAACATTACACACGTGCATATCACACGATATTCTAAGTAGAGTTCTTGCACTCCTACTGCATTAATTTCCTCCTCATAAGAGATTATTTTAAATGTAAAAGGAAGTAGTACAGTATTCTTGTTTTCTAGTCCCTCTAGCCACATGTCTTCTGGTTTTTCATAGGCACTTGCTGAAGAAAGCCAGCATATTTCCAGCACCTTTGCACCCTCGTCTTCATGATGAACACCATGGCCTGTGGCAGCAGGGATAGAGCTACCAGTATTCGGACCACACTCACTTCCAAGTCATCCCAAACCAATGAATAATGGAGAAAAGGTACCACCAATGTACTTCAAGGTTATCAACTTGGATTAACAACACATCATTTTTTAATGACTTTGCTGCCTTGGAGAGAGAAAAACTAGAGATCTAATGCAAAAGAACCCATAAATTATGAATAATTTTAATAGCCATTATTTTAAAAATTTTGCTAACTTTGTAATGTCTTCATTCACAATAACAGCATATTGGAAATAGTTTTATGTATTTCCAAGTGGTGCAAAACAAGGTTACAAGGTTCTGTTTGGTTACGAAACAGAAAACCTCTAGTTTTTCTTCTTTTCTAGAAATTATAATGACAATGACAAATGCAAGCTAGCAGTATTTGAGAACACAAAACAGCCTGAAAAATCTTCATTTTCCATTATTTAAAGTAATTATATTCTGGACACCATCAAAAAAATAAAGATCACTCTAAAATCTAGTTAAATTTTAAGTTTTTTTTTTTTTGTACTGGGAATCAAACTTAGGACCTTGCACTTGCCAGGCAGCGCTTGTGCCACTGAGCTATATCTCTGGGCCCTAAGTTCTAATTATTCACTACAATTAGTTCATCATGAACCATTTCTGAGGGAAACTTTTGGAGCTACTTCAACTTTTGAAGCTCCCAGAAAGGGACAAGAGAATAATCTGCCCACTTCATAAAGCTCCTGAAAGAACTCTGAGCTATTATACCAAAAGTTTCCCTGCTTGAGTTGAAAGACATTTAAGAGAAAACTGTATGAGGAAATGTGGACAGACACCTTTCTACTCTGCTGTTAGAGAATATGGGCAATTTGTAACCAAACACCTTTAAGCCCAACCGGTTGTTAGGTGGCCAGCAGGGTGGCCGTACCTTGGGGATGATGAGTAAGGCGTCAGCAAAAGCCTGGACTCCAAGACGAGCTCTGCCTTTTACTGTGGGTTTGTAATTAACGAGAGCATCGGCTATCGCCACTTCAACTGCACCAGGCCCTGGAACTATGCAACCTGTTGGAGTGCAGAAATGATGGCAAGACATACCATATAAGGAAAAATAAGTGAGAAGAAAGCTATTAGCTATATAAGTATGCTCTATTATCTTGCATGCCTCTAAAATGCATTTAAATATGTACATAAATGTATTTAAATATGTACAGAAATCAAGTAAATCACACAGCTCAGTAATTACTCAGTTGTCCTATGAAGCATTCTGAAGCTAAGTAATCGAGCAAGGTATAGATAGCTTGTTAAAAACAACTTACTTCATTGTTTATCCTCTGGAAAATAAGAGTAAACATTGCTTTCATCTAACTCTTCTATAGCTACTTTGAAAGGTAGTTATTCATAATTTATAGTGGTACTGGACATGAAGGTGCATGCCTGTAATCCCAGCACTCAGAAGGCTGAGGGAGGAGATCGTTGCAAGTTCAAGGCCAGCCTGGGCTACAAAGTGAGCTCAAGGCCAGCCTGAACTGCATAGCAAGACCCTGTCTCAAAAAGACAAAATAAATAAATAAATATAGTAATACCTCAGTTTTGCTTCCATTCATCAACTCTGCATCCCCTTCCCCACACAAACGCGAATGCGGCCATCTTCCCAGCTCCGCCATGTGGTCATGGCTGCCTCTAGTGGAGATCATAGTCACAGACAGACTGTGTACACTTACTGTGAAGTTTTTTTATGTGTACTTTTTAAGCCCATACAATACTGTACAGTATTATTCAATCTGTCATGGCTCCAAAGAAAGTGCAGAGCAAGCATGGCAACAAAATGAAAATGCAGAGCAGTAACAAAGGTGACAAGTACACAGTAATAATGAACGTAACAAGAAAGTGGAGAGCAATAACTGTAAGAAGGAGGTTTTGAAGAAAATAACCACTGAGTTGAAGAAGGAAACTATAGAAAACCATGAGTATGGTATCATGTCACTGATCTGTCCTCAGAGTACAAATCAGTGAAGTCAACAATCCCAACTATTTTGAAAACTAAAGATGTCATCAAAGGAGCTGATGTGGCAAAAGGAGTAACAATGTAAACCAAGCAGAGAACATGAGTGCTAGAAAAGGTGGAAAAACTTTTATTAGTGTAGTCAAATGAGCAACAGCTGGCAGGTGATAGTGTTAGTGAAGCTATGATCTGTGAAACATCCAGGAAATTGCACAGTGATTTACTGCAAGAGAATCCCTGTACAAGTGCAACAAGTAATGAATTTAAAGCCCATAGAGGGTGGTTTCATAAATTCTGCAAGACAAGTGGCATCCACAGTGTGATAAGATATGGTGAGGCTTCCAGCTCTGACATGGCCACTGAAGAATTTGCAGAATTCATGAAGGCAGAGGATATGTCACTCAACAAGTGTGCAACTGTGATGAAATAAGGCTCTTCTGGAATAAGATACCAAATAGAGCCTATATCATGCAGTAGGAAAAGGCACTGCCAGGATACAAGCACACAAGGGACAAGTGGACCCTTTCTGTGTCTGCATGCAAGTGCTGATCTGAAGATTAAGCAACTACTGGTGTACTACTTTCAGATCCTCTGTGCATTCAAGGAACAGCATGTGCACAAGGCCAAACTAAATGTCATGTGCAGAGCAATGCAAAAGTTTGGGTCACAAGGCAACTGTTCATGGGATGGCTGCATGAGATATTTGCACCCACCATTAGGAAGTATCTTTCTGAAAACCAACTGCCTGAAAGGTGCTTTCTTCTGATAGATCATGCCCCAGCACACCCTCTAGCCTTGGTGGATGATATGGGTGCTGAGTATGACTTCATAAAGGTCAAATTCCTCCCCCACAACACAACACCTCTCTGCAGCCCATGGACCAGCAAGTCATGTGCAACTTCAAGAAGCTGTACAAAAGGTGCTCTTCAACAGGTGTTTTAATGTTCCTAAAGAGATGTCCTTGACTTTGAAAGAGTCCTAGAAGAAATATTTCAATGTCCTCCACTGCATCAACCTCACTGACAAAGCCTGGGAAGATGTCACATCAGACCTTAAACATAGCCCGGAGGAAACTTGCCCGAATGTTACCAGATATGACTTTGAAGGGTCTGATACACAGGAAGTGGAGGAGCTTGTGTCCATGAGCAAGAGGATGGGTCTGGATATCGATGGTCCAGACACAGTGGAGATTGTTGAGGGCCATAAGGAGGAGCTAACAACAGAATTGCTGAACTCCAGAGTGAGAAGCAGAAGATGCTTGTTGAGCATTCTACTGAGGAAGAGGAAGACAGAGGTGTGCAGTGATGTGATAAAATCCATTACAGAAAAATGGAATGAGAGTCAGGATTTCTTCGAGATGTACCACTCCAACATAACTAATGAACAGAGTGCTGAATCTGATGAATGATAATGTGGTCTCTCATTTCTGGAGGGTTATATAGTGCAGCAAAAAACAACGGACATTAGACAGATTTTTCATCTGGCCCTGCAGCTAAGAGACAAAGAAGAGAGGAAACGTCTGAAGGAGATCTCCCTGATATCCTTATGGAGGGGGACTCCCTCTGCAAACAATAACCTCTTGCCCACCCACCTTCCTGTCCTGCACACCAGAAGTTGCCTCAAGGAAGTTTAATGTTCTCTCTTTTTATACTGTATTATACTGTACTTCGTTTCATATTTTTGTGGTTAAAAAATACGTAAGGTTTAGAATGGATTAAACTTATTTACATTGAACCTTGAGGGAAAATTTGATTTTGTTCATGGACCAATTCAGTTCGTTACCAGAACTGTGGAACAAATTAAGTTTGTGTGAACCAAGATGCCACTGTATTTTAGGCTTTACGCACTATGCCATTTCCTTTGCAACCAATTCAGTTCTACTACCATAACAAAAATAGTCACAGTCAATACATAAACAAATGGCATGACTGTGTTCCAATACAACTTTGCCTACCAAAAGCAAGCAGCAAATTAGATTCAGCTCAGTTAGCTGTGGTCATCCTAACTTAGAGTAAATGGACAAATTTTTGAAAGGCATAAACTAGCAAAACCTACTAAAAAATATTCTAAAGCTAGTCTTAATATCCCTGTATCTACTAAAGATATTGAATTTGTAGTTTAAAAACGTTCCTATAAAGAAAACTATGGCTCAGAGGGTCTCACTGATAAATTGCTACCAAACATCTAAAGAAGAAATACTGTACTGGGCATGGTGGTGCACACCTGTAATCCCAGCACTCAGGAGGCTGAGGCAGGAGGATCATTACAAATTTGAGACCAGAGTGGTCTACAAAGTGAGTTTAAGGCCAGCCTGAGCTACATAGTAAGACCCTGTCTCAAAAAGACAAAAAAAGAAGGGAGGGGGGAAGGGCGAGGAGGAGGAGAAGTACCGTTCTAGCCATGTGTGGTGGCATATGCATATAATCCTAGCATTCAGGAGGCTGAGACAGGAGGATCACTGTAAGTTCAAGGCCAGCCTGGGCTATATAGTGAGTTCAAGGCTGGCCTGAACTGCATAGTGAGACCTTGTCTCAAAAAAAATTCCAGTCCTATGTAACACCTTAAAAAATTTGAAGGGCTTTCCAACTCATTCTATAAAGAGCATTATTTTAACACCAAAAAAGATAGAGGCAGTACAAGGAAAAATATATACAGGCCAATACTCCTTTTGAATATAGATGTAAAAATTCTGTTAAGAATTCAGAAGAGAATTCTTAACAGAATTTTACCAGCGAAGTCCAACACTATATAAAAGCACAATACATACAGCAGTATTAGTCACAAAAGCCAACAGGTAGCTGCAATACAAGCTGCCATCAACAGACGAATAGATAAATACAATGGGATGCGTATACACAATATTCTACCTTAAAAACGAAGTTCTGGCATATGCTACAACCTGAATAAACCCTGATGACATTATGCGAAGTGAAAACAGCCGGTCACAAAAGGACAAATAGCATATGATTACACTCCTGTGATGCACATAACCAAATTCAAGGACAGAAAGTAGAATGGTGGCAGCAAGGAGATGAGGGGAGGGAGGAAGGGGAAGTTAGTGTTTAATGGTACAGAGTTTTGTGTACAAGATGAAAAATGTGTGAGCGTAAGAGAGCTAACAGTTGTGTCAACTTTGGTTAAAAAAAAAAACAGTCCTGGCTGACTGGCTTAGCACAGTTCTGGATGTGACTAAATGGACCGACTGAAGACAGAAGACCCACCACCATGTGAGTGGCATCAACAAATAGGCTTGTAGCCTGACGAAGGAATTCTTGCTTCTGTTTTCTTGGAAGAGCTCATTTTCACCTTCACCTTGAACATCCGTCTCCTGGCTTCCAGTGCAGACTCTTCAGCTTTGCAGTACACACTCTTCAGCCTTCCAGCATAGACTCTGGCCTTCCAGTGCAGACCCATCAGCGTCCTCAAGTGGGGTTGCACGGGACTGACTACAATGAGCTCCAGGCCTTTGGCTTCGCCTGAACCCTTCGGACACAGACAGCCCTTCTGCAGTCTCCCACACCTGACTCTGCAGATGGCATTGAGAGCCTACCTTGTACATTTATAGGTGTATCTTGTATGAAATCTGTTTTTCTAGTGAGCACTGCCTGAAAAAGAGTGAACGGTAGCCATGGGTGCAGTCAGTGTGAATGCACTTACTGCTGCAGAACTGTACTGTTAGAAACTGTTAAACTGCAAACTGATATTATGTGTATTTTGCCCTATTTTAAAATGTAATCCATTTTTTTTAAAAAAATGGAAAGCATTATAACTAAGCAGAGCTTAGTTATTCTAAGAATGTAAAGTTAGCGAAACATTTGAATCAATATAATTACCACATCAAGAAATTAAAAGAGAAAACCCATATGATCATCTCAATAGATACAAACCCAAACTCTATACTTTTGATAAAAATTCTCAACAAACTAGAAGATAAATCCCTCAACCTGATTAAAGCAATTAAATACTACAGCTAACATCATGCATACAGGAGAAAAACTATTTTCCACCTAAGATCAACAGTGAGGAAAGGAGTCCACTCTCATCATTTCTGGTCAACAACACATTGGAGGTTCTGGTCCATGAAATAGAATGAAAAATATCCAGATTGAAAATGAAGAAGTAAAACTCTTTATTAGCAGAGGGCAGCATAATTTATATAAATAATTCAATGAAATATATTTAAAAAGCTACTCAAACTAATAGCTTGGCCATGCTGTAAAATTCAAAATCAACATACAAACTTTAAATGTACTTCTATGTTAGCAACTATCAGAAACTGAGATTTTTAAAATATCATATATAAGAATACCAAAATACATAAAGCACACAGGGCTAAATCTGAAAAAAAAAAAAAAAAGATGTGTAGAAAGACACTAAAAACTGGAAAATGCAAAATATTATTGAGATAAACTTAAGAGTCCACATAAATGCAGAAATACGCCATGCTCACAAGGTAGAAGACTTAATACTGTTATCAATTATCTCCAAATTGATCTACAGATTCAATGAAATTCTAATAAAAATCCAACAGTCTTTTTGGTATGAAAGACTAATTCTACAATAATGCAAAGGACTTAGGATAACCAAAATAACTTTAAAAAGAACAACATTATCAAATCGAAGACTGGAGTAGCTACACAGTATGACAGTAGCATTAAGATAAAGGAACAAAACAAAGGCTACAGAAACAGAGCCACATTGATATGGATAACTGTTTTTTTCTTTTTTTTTAATTTTTATTTTAAAGACAAAAGAATGGAGACATATGAACCAGAATAAGCCATAAACAATATCAAAAATACAAAATTATACACAACATAGTAGGGAATAAGCACTGGATGCTGTATTACATAATGTTATCTTCACATTAGTTAACACATAAACATTAAAGGAAATACCAAATTACAGAGAAGATAGTAGGGAATCAGCACCGGATCCTGCATAATATAAAGTTATCTCCACTTCTGTTAATACAAAAACGATTGAGAAAATAGAAGGGAATTAGCTCTGGATGCTGTCCTACATAATGTTACCTTCACATGTTACTCAGTTACACAGATGATGGCCCATTTCATCATTCAATTTTCTCCTCCCTCATCTCCGTTGCCCTACCACTCAATCAGTCATCTTCCCTGTGATAATAACTGTACTCCTGGGTTTATCTATACCCTTGGACTCTCACCTTGGGAAGAGATATAGCTACCTCAGACTATACTATAGCATACATGGCTGTATACAAACTGCCATGGTCCAAGGTGGAAAAGCACCTATGCTCACAGCAGACCGCCCGACTCCGCCCCATCACCGTACTATGGGTGGGGGCGGGTCCAGTCCGTGGGGCGCCCTCAGCGGGTCCCTCATCGGAGCAGCCACAGGGCCCACAGCGGAGCAGCCACGGGGGCCTCAGTGGAGCAGCCGCGGGGCCCTCAGCGGAGCAGCCGCAGGGCCCACAGAGGAGCAGCCGTGGGGCCCTCAGCGGAGCAGCTGCTGGGCCCACAGCAGTTGTTTGTTTGTTTGTTTGTTTGGTACTGGAGATTGAATCCAGGGTTCTTGCACTGAGCTGCACCCCAGCTCCTTCCTCTTTTTAAAAAATCTTTTGAGACAAGTCTTGCTAAATTGACCAGCTTGGCCTCAATCTTGTGATCCTCCTGCCTCAGCCTTCCAAATAGCTGTGACTATAAATGTGTCCCACTGCACCTACCTTGGACAACTGATTTTGTTTTCTTCCTCTTCTTCCTCCTTTTTTATAAGTGCCTATTAATTTTACAAAACATTGGGTTTCAATGTGGATATTTTGAGCATATCCATCCTGTTATTTTTCTTTGTAACAAACTGCCCTTATTGCCTTTCCCTGGTCTGATAATAGTCTCCCTTCTCTCATGTCATTTCTTTTAGATTCCACATACTAAGGAAAACATGAGACACTTCTCTTTCTGAGTCTGGCTTATTTTATCTAACATGATGATGTCCCGACTGATCCATTTTCCTGCAAATGACAAAAGTTCATTCTTCCTTATAGTTGACTAATACTTCATTGTGTGTACAGTACCAGCCACGTTTTCTTTATCCATTCATCTGCTGGTGGGTCACAAGTCTGGTTGCTTATCTTGGGCATTGTGAATTGCGCCACAATAACATGAGTATGCTAACTTTAATTCCTTCAAGTACATACCACAGAATGATATAGTGAGATCAAATGGTAGTCCTACTTTTAGTTTTTGAGGAATCTCCATATTGATTTTCACAGTGGTTGTACTAGTTTACATTTCTACCAACATTTGCCCCATTTGAGGGGCAAAACTCAACAAAGAAAATTACACCAAATTTAAAAGTTTCTTCATAGCAAAGGAAACAACAGAGTGAAGAAACAACTTATAGAATGAGGAAAAAGATTTTGCTACCTATTCTTCTGGTAGAGGGTTAATACCTAGAATACATAGAAAACTCAAAAAAATTAACCTCCAAAACAACTCAATCAAAACATGAGCCAATTAGCTGAATAGATACTACTCAAAAGAACAAATGGCCAAAAGGTACATAAAAAAATGTCTAGCATCTTCAGCCTCTACAGAAGTGTAAATCAAAACTACATTGAGATTCCATCTCACCACAGTCAGAATGAATATCATCATCAAGAAAACAAAAAACAGTAAGTGCTAGTGAGGATGTGGGGGAAATAGAGTCCTACATTTACCAGTGGGAATGTAGACCAGTGTACAACCACTATGAAAATCCATATGGATTCCTCAAAACCCTGAAAATAGACATAGTATCATTTGATCCAGCTATGTGACACCTGGGTATACTCTCAAAAGAATTAAAGACAGTGTAACACTGATACATGCATACTGATGATTACAGTGGGCCAACTCACAATAGCTAAGCTGTGGAAGCAGCCATATGCCCATCAACAGATGAGTATGTGATGAAAACATGGTATATATAATGGAATATTTTTCAGCCTAAAGGAGAAAAAAATCACTTCATTTGGAGGAAAATAAATGGAACTGAAGACCATGTTAAGTGAAATAAGCTAGATTTACAAGGTTAAATATCTCATGTTTTCTCTTATATGAAAAACCTAAAATATAAATGAATGAATAAATAAAATAAAGGAGAGATGACAGAAAACTAGAATGTAGACTCTTGGAAATGGGGACAGGAATCAGTGGGGGTGGGGAGAAAAGGGACAGTAAGTAAAAGAATTGAAAATGATCAAGATATGTTTATGTACCAATTCCCCAAAATGAACCTCACTATTCTCTATTACAAGCATACACTAATAAAAATAAATCTAGAAGAAAACACCAGTTCGGCAATTTGTAAAAGTTAAACATATACTTAGCATAGCCATTGCATTCCTAGGCACTTATCAAAGAGAAGTGAACACGTATGACCATAAAAAAGATCTA
Organism: Dinomys branickii; assembly: GCA_004027595.1. Classification (NCBI taxonomy): domain Eukaryota; kingdom Metazoa; phylum Chordata; class Mammalia; order Rodentia; family Dinomyidae; genus Dinomys; species Dinomys branickii. The sequence goes on from PVLD010008459.1 coordinate 71,447, forward strand.
CACTGAGCTTCAACAGTTGAGTGGATAAACTGTACCATATTCACCCAATGAAATACTGCAGAGCACAGCAGCAACTACAATAACATCAAGGAATTTCAAAATAATTATGCAGCGTAGAACCCAGACCAAAATAGAGTACATACTGTATCATTCTATTCATATAAAATAGTAGAAAATTCAAACTCATCTATAGTGACAAAAAGCAGAGCAGGGGATGCAGTGATGTGGGGACTTGTGGGAGGGAAAGATTTTCAGCACATATTGATATGCTGGATATGTTCACTACTTTGATTGAGATGATGGTCTGGGGTCTTCACTGATATATGTGTAGCTCGTTATGTCAATTATACCTCAATAAAATTATTTAAAACAAGCTTCAGTGGTTGAAATGATGTTTTTTTAAATGAGTAATCCATTCACTCTATGTATCCTAAATGCTAAGAATCAGATGGAACTACCAAAGGCTTCATGCCTGGATTAAGTTTTTCCTGGAAAAAAATCTACCAAAGATGACTATAAAAAGTAGTGATCCTTATATAAGCCCTCTATTATTTCCACTTAAGCATGATGTGTTTTATTCTTTTCAGTAATGAAATCTATGTAACTGGTATTTCTTTATATTCTGGCAACTTAAATATTAATAATGATTACTATATTATTATTTATGTTCTTCTCCCTGGGTACTAATTTCTCACTATCTTACCATGATTTCACATCTATGTTTTTGTTTTTCAGACAAAGCTAACCAGTATTTATATTTCTTATTGTTCTTTACATATATTTCACATATCATAAAACTTATCCTTTTAAAGTGTACTTTCAGTCACTTGTTAGTATACTTATAAAGCTGTACAACCATCAATCACCATTATTTACTTTTTTTAAACCAGGAATCAAACTCATAACCTTGGGCTTGCCAGGCAGGCACTGTGCCACTAGGCTATCTCCCCAGCTCCATTGTCTAATTCTAGAACATTTTCACCAACTCCTCAAAATATTCAGTACCCATGAACAGTTGCTCCTTATCTCCCCAGCCCTTGACAACCACTAATTTACTTATAGTCTACATGAATTTGCTTTTCTGGGCACTTAGATAATATAGTGACCTTCTAAGGAAATGAAAATCTAAGGACAAAGAGATACCATTTTACAACCTTCAGAATGGCTCTAATAAAAAGCTAAACAACTGTAAGTGTTGGCAAGGTTGTAGAGAAATTGGGTATACATAACATATGACCTTCTGAATTTGGAGTCTTGGTTTAGCATAATGTTTCCAAAGTTCATCTATGTTGTAATACACTCCAGTGCTTTATTCCTTCTTATGACAAACAACACTCTACTCTACAGAAATACCATTTGGCTTATCCACTCATCAACTGTTGGACATTTGGATTGTTTCCATGTTTGGACATTATAAATAATGCTGCTATGAACATTTGTGTACACTTTTTTGTACAGGCATATGTTCTAAACTCTTGCAAAGATTCCTAACAGTGAATTTTCTGGGTTATATAAAAACTATGTTTAACTCTTTAAAAATGTATCTGTCTTCCCACCAGCAATGTATGAGGGTTCCAATTTCTCAATAACCTTGCCAAATGTAAAATGGTATCTCTTTATCCTTTGATTTTCTTTCCCTTAACGACTGACGATGTTAAACATCTTTTCATGTGCCTGTTACTCTACTTTAAAGGTGTGCTTTTATTATTTATATTTAGTTTATAAATTGGTTATAAATTATCAATAAATAATAAATGTTGCAGGGTGTGATGGTGTGCATTTTAAATTCTACTACTCTGGGAGGCTGAAGCAAGAAGATCACAATTTCAAAGCCAGTCTGGGTGACTTAGCAAATTAACAAAACTCCATCTCAAAATCGAAAGGAGCTGAGGATTTAGTTCAGTGTGAAGACCTTGGGTTCAATCTCTAGCACTGCAAAATGATGATGATGGTGATAAATGTTAATTTTCTTTCCTAAAATTACACTGCACCTGAGTAATGAGTTCTGAGCTATCAAAGTTTTTTTATGGTTTAAGAAATAAATCCCTAAAAATAAAAAATAACACTATAACATTTAACCAAGTGCTTTTTCATTTCATAAACAGTGATTAATTAAGAGGGCACCCTACTATTAAGACTATTCCACAGGAGCCCCTTTACGGTCCAAGCTACAAACTGTTGAAAGCAAAATGAAATAATATTCTTTTTTTTTTCAGTACTAGGGACTGAACCCACGGAGCACTGAGCTATATCTCCAGTCCATTTCCAGTACTTTCTTGAGACAGGGTCATGTTAAATTGCCCAGGATGACCTCTAACTTCAGATCCTCATGCCTCATCCTCCCAAGAAGGTGGGATTGTAGGTGTGCACCACCATACCTGACCATTCATATTGTAAAATACCAAACACAGTCCTCTCTTTTGCTCTTGCTGTTTTTGCCCTCTTCCCTATCCATGAACTGTTGCCTTCTGCCATGTGCCTTTTGGCCTTGGAGCCAGCAAAGCACAGACTGAAACCTCCACAAACTGTAAGCTAAGTAAACCTTTCCTTCCTTAATTCTGGGCATCAGGTATTTTGTCCCAGTAATGAGAGAAAAATAACTGAGACAATCATCAAATTTTGATGTAATTGGATCATTTATATTTATCTTCTACATGGCTTAGGCTGGCCACAAACTTTCAGTGATCCTCCTGCATCAGCCTCACGACTACTGGGATTACAGGCATGTGCCACCACACCTGGTTTACTTTCTTTACAAAATAATTATAAACAAAAAGTCTTGTTACAAGGTGGTTTTACATTGACATTCACTTCATGTCACAGTTGAAAGTTAACATATTAAAAATCTGTTCTCCCTGAGTGTGATAGTGCACGTCTATGATACAAGCACTCAGGAGGCTGAGGCAGAAAAACCAAGTTTGGGACCAGCCTGGACTACATAATGAGACCCTGTCTAAAAAAAAAGAGACTCGTTTATTATTTTAAAAATACTTTTTTTTGTTGTGGGTGTTGTTTCATTTTTTTTGGTTTTTGTCTTTTTGAGACAGGGTCTTGCTATGCAGTTCAGGCTGGCCTTGAGCTCACTTTGTAGCCCAGGCTGGTCTTGAACTTGCAACTATCCTCCTGCCTCAGCCTCCCAAGTGCTAGGATTACAGGCATGCACCACCACACCCAGCTCATTTTGTTTTTTGGACAGCATCTAGCTGTGTAGTACAGGCTGACCTTGAACTCACTATGGAGCCCAAGGTGGCCTCAAACTCATGACAGTCCTCCTGCTTTAGCCTCCCATATCCTAAGAATTCTTATACTGTACTGAACCACTGTAAAGTATGGAAATCTGTGACAGTTATGTCTTTCACTTAGTGTTCACAATATAAGATATGTTTTGATGGCTCACATCAAAATAATATCCTTTCAAACCACTTTAGTCTTATTATTTATTTATTTATACTTTTGGTGTCAGAAATCAAACTCAGGACCTTGTGCTTGCCAGGCAGGCACTTGTGCCACTGAGCTACATCTCCAACCCTATTCTGATTTATTAGGTAAGTGAATTATAGCTCTGGTGTAAATTGTGTGACTTATTCCCTGAAAGTCACATATTTACTAGATGTCAGAACTAGAACTAAAATGCAAACCTTCTAACTTCCCAGTTAAAGGCAATTTTCAGGAATCAACTTAATTTCCCCATTTTCTAACATACATAGCCACAGGGTTCTACTACTGTGTGCAGGCGTGAGGGTTACAGGTTTATGATGATGAGATGAATTAATGGTAGTGTGCAGCCAGGCACGATGGTGCACGCCTATAATCCCAGCAGCCAGGAGGCTGAGGTAGGAGGACTGCAGGAGAGGGCAGCCTGGGCTACACAGTGAGACCCTTTCTCAGCCAAAACCAAATGCACACAGAAACATCTATCACTTCTGTCTTCTTTATTTAGACCTAGTGGACTGCAGCTCTACAGTCTATGTCCAGGCTCCAGGGGCCCAAGGAGGCCAATTCCCAAAACACGAGGCACCGGAGTGTGCATCGCCCTGGGCCCCACACCTTCCCTTAAAAGCATCTGTGATCTTCCGGGGATAAATGAGTCAGAAGCATGGGAAGGGGAAGTAAGGACATAGGATGCTGTAGGGGAAATGGTGTAACTCCCTACATGCCAGAGGTTAGATATGTGGAACTCGTCTTCCCCCAAACAGAAGATGAATTCTAAGTATTACAGGCGGCTAAGTTGCTTAGAAACACTGTAGGCAGTCAGACAGGGCTGGGCCTGAGAGACCTGTGCAGGACACAAGTGTGGCCCAAGGCACAGGCCCGTTTGTGGAAGGTCAGGCGCAGGAGGAAAGGACCAACTACACCCACTTATGCCCGCCTCTCCAGCTGAACAGCAGTGATTGATATTTTCAACAGGCATCCAGCAGCTGGTAGAGACCAAAACCTCCCTACCCCATCCCTTCCCAGAAAGTCCTTGGAAAGTCAAGGTGTGTGGAGGACCACCTGGGAGACTTGCCTTGAACAAGGAGCAATTTTCTCCACTTTGGCTGAACCTGACCCTATTTCCATGTACTGATATGTACAGAGCTGACTAGGGCCCTTATCCCTTCAACTGGCTTTAAGCAATGCATATGGGTCTGGCTGAGGTGCTGATGTGTAGTCTTTGAATATGGCAGACATTTCCCTGGACCCCCTGCTGTAGCCTCGGGATAGAGGCTATGACTTCCTGGGGCTTGAAAGATTACACATCAGAGCTGAAGCACCAACCCCAAAACATGAGATACTATCTCAATTGTGTTACGCACATTACTTTTTCTGTACATCCTTCCCTCCGCATTTGCAGAGGTGATTTCTGGCCTCCTCCCTAGCCCACCACACATACTCATCTACTTTCTGCCATTCTCACGGTCACTCAACCTCAAGCCACTCTCCTCTTCATGGATTAATAAAACTCAGGTTCAGCCCTGGATGGAGGCCTTTGTTCTGGATAGCCATCATTGTGGCTGGACATGGGACCCCTTTGCTCCCCATAACTATGAAAATAAAATAAAATTAAATTAATTAAATTAAAATAAAATACCAAACATACCATTACAAGTTGACTTTTATGTTCAAAATATGTGAGGTCATACCCTCATAGAAAAAGAGCTTACCATCTTCAATGGTATTTTTGATGGCATGAAGTCCATCTCTTACGGCATCCTTGATCAGTGTGAGAGTATGCTTATTTGGTCCCTTGATCAACAAGGTGACAGAGCGAGGGTTAACACAACCCTCTATAAAAGTGAACTTTTCTTCACCCTAAGGATGACATGCAAAGATACAACTTTAGGGCTGCACATGAGGCTCATTACTAGAACGTCTGCCTATACGCATGAGGCCCTGGACTTGATCCTCGTGGTGCAAAAAAACCCCATAACTTTACTATTTAATGTTATAAAATAAAGATCTAGTTTATATTATAACCCAATTGGTGTGAATTTTTCTTATCAAACATAACTAAATATATGTCTAAAAGTAGCTAATTTATATTTGAATTCTTAATATTTAGATAAATAAATTATAAAATCTGTCCTGTGGGTTAGTCAGAGCTGTAAATACAAAATGTGAATTAAAAGATGACTTTTTTTAAAAAAAAGCTTAGTGTTCATATTATAACCACTATTCACAGAAGTACTCACTAATGTATATTCAAATACAAGACCAGCATATCCCAAACAATCCACATCGAGGTCTTCAAGAGAATTCACAGCCGTTCCACCACAAGCAAGCGTGAGTCTGAAATAACATATATATCACTACAGCTTTTGTTATGAAAAACACAAATGTTAATTTTTACAGATAAAAAAGATTAACACACAGGACCGCATTGTTATTATATATATTTATTAGGTACAACATGACATTTAATGGAATGGCTAAATTGAGCTAATTAACATTTATAGTACCTCTCATATTTATCATTCTTGTAGTGAGAACACTTAAATCTACTCTCAGCTTTTTTCAACAACATAATATATTGTTATTAATTATAGTCACCATATTATACAATGGATCCTTAAACTTGTTTATTCCTATGAAAGAAATTTTCTATCCTTTGAACATCTCCTAAGCTCCTCCTCCTCCCAGCTGCCTCAGCCCCTGGTAACTACAATTCTCCTACCTACTTCTAGAGGTGCAACACTCAGATTCCATACATGAGTGAGATCATGCAGCATTCTATTGTTTTTAAAATCTGTTTGAAAGAGAAGGAAAACTTCCTGATACTTCATCAAAATTCTGAAATAGGTTAACAACCTTGATTTTTGGCAGTTTAATTATATACTGACATTAAGAACAAAATTTGAAATTTGTACCCTACTTTTTGCTCACCAACATTTACTAGTAATCTAAAAGGAATACACATCAGAAAACTTCAATTTAATCTGTTAAAAATCTCCGAATACATATTTGCAAGCTTACCTTTCCATATTTCTTCTTTTTGCTCTGCGAAGAGCTATTATTCCATGTTTTGCGAGTGTATCTAAGGAAAATGGGTCAATTCCCTACAATCAAATTAACATAAAAGTTATAAACATGTCTTCTGTCTTTTGGTTTTTTGTTTTTCCTTTTCTTTGGAGTGAACACATACTAGGCAAGTGTTCTACCACTGAGCCACAACTTTAGTCATAAATGTATTTTAAAACAATATTTATTGAGCTTATGGTCTCAGCACTACTATATACTCTTAAAAATTAAGAGCTTTGAACTATATATTTATCATATCATAAATTAAAACTGGGAAGAGTTTAAAATTTTAAACATTTAAAGTAATAATAACCCATTTTAGCTTAATATTGCTTTTTAACAAAAATTTACTGTACTTTCCAAAAATATATTTATATGAGTGATTTATAATTTTATACATCTCTTTAATGTCTGTTTAAGAAAGCAGGTAGAGCCTCTTGTATACAGTTCTCCACTCAATTTGATATGATAAGGTGTTTTGGTTCAATTATAGAAGAAAATCTGCCCTCATGTAGATAAATATGGGAAAGGGAGGAATATTTTAATAGTTTTTTCAGATAACTGTGGATATGCTTCTCTCATAGCATGTTTATACCAAAACTCAACAAGTAATATATAGCTTCTCAATGATTGTTCTCAGTGCGGAATATTGAACCACATCAATGAACTTTGTACATTCTCTCACATTAAAACTCATTGGTCTTGAATAGATTACTTATCCACACATAATTTTAAAATCATGCACTTATCAGTCCTTCACAAAACACTGGTTCACTGAGCTAAGCTCAGATATTACATGTACCACAAATACTCTCAGGTATTTTCCTTTGAGTGATAAAATCGATTCATTTGTTTTTCAGAACAACCTACCAAATACCCAAATCTAAATAACCATAATTTGTCTGTCAGTCATACTTTCAAGTAAAAATGGCTTTCCAGGAAAAAAGTGGTTAGTTTAGTTCACAGCTTAATTATACAGGCCTTTTCCTTCAAGACACCATCACATCGTTGTGTAGCAGAAGAGCTTTGTCTGTGCCTCGTATTTTCCCACACAGAATTGTAAAAGGATGCATACTTAAGAATCAATATTTAATAAAATTAGTAAGTTTTCCAACCTCATCCAGACATTCTCAAATGAAACTGCCTTTTCTTTACCTGCAAGTATGTGGTGGTTTGGCAATAAAGACCATAGCTACTGTCATAGTTTGGTGCTACTGCCTTATTTGTATAAACTTGTGAGCAGTTCTATCAGTCATTGCTTTTGCACTAACACTGAAATGTCAAAAAAGTGCAAAAGGTATAATGATTGATATGAAAATAGTTTTTACTTAAGATACTGCAGAAGTCTTAAGAAATGCCAGGGGTTCACTTTGAGGAATGCTGATGGTACTTTGCAAATCATTAAAATCTAAGTCAGCTCTCTCACCTTTTGATTAATGACGACGAATCCCTTACAGCAACCATCACAAACTTTGTCTTTTAGGTCTATTATTTTTTGTACTCTATCTTCAGTAACTTTTCTTTCAGCTTTTACCAATTTCTCTCTCTCTTCTTCGGTCTTATAAAAGAAACCAGAGGCCACCTCTCTAAAATGTTAATAAAAATAAGCTAGTAAAGCAGAGAAAAAAAGAAGAAGAAGGAAAGCTAGAACATCTGGGAGGGAAAAAAAAGTTTTAAACTTTTTTAGAAAACAAAGTTTCAAAAGTTATAGAGAAATGACATGGGGAAAATGTACACTATATATTGAAAAAAAAGCCCCATGAAAAAATGTGCAACTGGGGAGGGCAAGGCAAAAGGAGTTAAATATGACCAAAGTACATTATGTACATGTATGAATCTGCTAAAAGGAAACCCATTAATCTGTGTAACCAGTGAAAAAAATCAGCAAAACTAAAAGAGAGAACTGAACACATACGTTTTTTCATATTCTAGTGATACACTGCAAGTAAGGATAAATGCGTCTTCAACCCGCTTCTTCATATCTGGATGATGGGCACCATGATCCAAAACGATTCCCCGGATCAACCTATGAAAATATGTGATATTTCTTACCTTGTTTTAAAATTTTTTATTTGTCCATATAGGCCATACATAGTGCTCACATTCATCATAGGGAATTTGTACCGATTTTTCTTACTTTGAATATACACTCTAAAATTTGGTATAAGATTAGAATTAAATTCTAAATTGTAACAAAACAGCCGGGACACACATTGTTTCTTTGTGCTCACTTCAAACCTAGCATATAATTAGTAAAATTAGGAAAGAAAATCTACTTTAACACAGTGTGACTGTGAAGTCACAATGAAAAGTCAAACCAGAATTATTTTCTGTTATACAACTCAAAAACGTAACACAGCTGATCAGGTAATGAAAGATAGGCACACAATGAATTTCTTAGGAACATTTGTTCAAAATAATTATATGGAATAGCTAAAAATTGTTAACCTAAATGTCCAACAATAGGATATTGTTCAGCAAATCATGACCCAACTATTTTATGGCCATGAAAATTATGCAATAACATGGAAAAATATTTACAGGACTAGCTGATAAGCACAGAAGGACAAATTGTATAAGAAAACATGATTTTAACTATTCTTTTTTTTAAAAAGCATCTTGGCATTCAGGAAAAAAATATAAGGAACCTAAAAATAGGGTTAGGCTTCAGGTCTACGGCCATACCACCCTGCACGTGCCCAATCTTGTCTGATCTAGGAAGCTGAGCAGGGTCAGGCCTGGTTAGTACTTGGATGGGAGGGTTAGGCTTCAGTGGTAGGAATATGGATTATGAAAAAGGAGACTTTTTTCCTTTTGTTTGTCAAATATGCGTTGTAGAGTAAGTACTTTTATAACTTTGTAAAAGACATTTTAAAGGGATGGCGTTACTATTTAAGAATCTTTTATAGCCAATAATGGTTATATAATAAAGAAATATTTTAATAGTTCCACACAATTACAAGGAAGTTTTCAAATGTTTACTTCAACTCCAAACTGAATTTGAACATATTTACAATTGATACATCCAACATTCTTCACTTTGCAAGCACCCTTTATGCTCCACTCACCTGTCATCAAATGACCTTGCTTCTTGCAGAAAAAAACAGCATTGTCCCAACACTACCCCAACCAACCCCAGCGCACATAAATTTGAACCTACTACTATGAGTGAAATGTCTGCGCTCCCCTCTGTGATGGATTCCTCTGCTTGTAGACCAAATTCCATTCCCCCTTTCTGTTCCTGCAAAGTCCCCCTTTCTTCTCTCCTAGAGCAACATCCTCATCAGGAAACAAACTTGCTATGATAGTTCCCATTTCTTCTTTAAGAAAATTCTTCGTGATTACCCTTATCCCCATATTCCTTTCTAGTGGAAAACATGGACCCCTTTTTCCCACTCCCCTTTAGAGCTAAATCCTGAGCTCTCTACATTTGTAGTTCTACTTCTTCCCTTGTCATTCGCTCTTGAACCCACCTTTCATCTGACTTGCATTTCCACCGCTTTGAAGGAGCTCTCATTACATTTACCTCCCTGAAAAACCGTTTTCCAGCTGTAATGATCAAGTTTCACCTCACAGAAACGCACTTAAATTTACAGCAGCATATGACATAGTGGATTATCCTCTCCTTCTTGAAACACTTGCTCTAGGCTTCTAGGGCACTACTCTCCCGGGTTCCCCACCTCCTTGACCACCCCCCTCTCCAGCCTTCATGGATGAATCTTCATCTTTTTAAACTCTAAACATAGGGGCCGGGGATGTAACAGTGACACAGTGCCTGTCTGGCAAGCACAAGGTCCTGAGTTTGATTCCTGCACCAAAGTAAATAAATAAATAAACTCTAAGCACTGGATGTCCCATTGGCTCAAACTTTTAAGTTTACGTTCTTTTCTGCTTATTTTCCTGTGCCTAATGAGCTTGCTTAGATTCAGGTCTTTAAGTCATGAGCATACTTGATGACTCACAAGTATGTATTTCCAGTCCAGATCTCTATTCTGAACTCCAGACACATCTTGCCAATTTCCTACTCAACATCTCCACAGGATGCTTAATAGGCATCTTAAACATACATTCCCCAGCCTGAATTCTTGATTTATTTCCCTAAACTTGTTCCTTTTGGTTTCCTCCATCCCAACAAACAGCACCCCACTTTTGCATCTGATCATGAAAACAACCCAAGACATTCTTGACTCCTATTTGTGTCCCATTCCACATCCAGCCATCACCAGACCCTATTGCCTCACCCTTCTGTGTTACCTTGATCTTGGCCATTTTCATTTCTCACTTTAACAACAACCGATTCCTAACTGACCTCCTGTTTCTCCCCTCTGCCTCTCCCTCACTTACCAACTTGTTCGACAGTATTCTTCATAAAACAACCACAGGTATTCTTCCTAAATACTGAGGATAACAAAGATCTTGTTACCCTCAGTATTTCTGGGCTAATTTGTACCAACCCTGCCAACAAAAATAACTAAAAATGCTAAGTTAGGTCCCAAAACATAGTTCTAGAGAGTTGTAAGATAGTAAAGAATTACTAGCTGGGCAGGCAACACATGCTTGCAGTGCCAGCACTTAGGAGGCTGAGGCAGGAGAACTGCCAAGCGTTCAAGGCTAGCCTAGGGTACATAGGGAGATCAAGGTCAGCCTGGACTACATAGCAAAACCCTATCTCAAAAACAAACAACAACTATAGAAAAGCATTACCGAACCAAAACTAAAACTAAAAAACAGAAACTTCCAGCCAAGTAGAGAACTGCAATTACTTTTATACTAAAGTCATTTGACAAGCCAAGGAAATCTGAACTTTGGTTTCAATAACTTCACAAGATGAAGGAGACAAAATTTAAAAGCTCAGGGCTCATCCAAAGTGGTAAGTCTAATAGGAGATCCTCTTCATATTAAGCATAAGGCCCAAAGGACTACATATTCAGGGTTATCCAGAAGGGTGAATTAGAAATAATCATCCCTCACATGGTTTGCATTTAAGAATTCACATCAAATGAATATGCCCAAAAACTCTCAAACTATAAATTTAAAGTAGTCCCTGGGCTCCTTGTGGTAGCAAATGCAAATCCTCTCTGCAGAAAGGCACCTTCATCCTAGGTCTCAAATTATTTTTACATATACTTTTTAACACAATGAATTATATATATATATATATATATATAGAGAGAGAGAGAGAGAGAGAGAGAGAAACAAAGCATAATGAGTAATAACTAGAAGAAGACAAAAAAACACCCAAACAAACCATACTATAGGTATTATACTTATCAAATATGAATTCTATGCTTAAAGAAAAAAATGTGAGTTTGGAAAAATCTGAAGGGAATAAGAAACCATAAAAAATGACATGGCAGATTTAAGGAAGAGCCAAATAGAATTTCTACATGAAAGCAAAGACATCTACGTATAACACACACAGCTAGGGAAAATCCAAGGGAACAACAGACATGCATCTATGTGTCTACCCAAAAGACATCACAATGTTTATAGAGATATTCAGAAAGGTCAAAACTACCTAAATCCCCATCAGTAGAAGAATAAATAAACTGTACAATATTTTTTCTTATAAAGCTTTTAATCATTTATAGGTGATCAGTTTCATTTCTCTGGCAGCTTTTAATATTGTGTTCTTTTGCTGGATATCTGGGATCTTGATTATTATATGCCTGTGTGTGTTTTTCTTTGGATTATGGATCATTGGGGTTCTATATGTCTCGCTTAACTGAACTTCAGTATCTTTTACCTTGTTTGGGAAATTTTCTGCTATTATTTCAGCAAATATTCCTTTTATATCGTTTGTGAGATCTCCTGCTGTTTCACACACTCCTATAATTCGAATATTGTTACGTTTTGCTTCATCTTGCAGCTGTTGGATTGACTTTTCTTGTGTCTTTGATGATATCATGAGATTC
>PVLD010008460.1:0-83870 GCA_004027595.1 Dinomys branickii
AGAAGGAGAAAGAGAAGAAGGAGAAGAAGGAGAAAGGAGGATTGGAAACAAGGACACCTTCTTTCAGGTCATGCCCACAGTGCAGTGATCCACCTCTCAACCAGACCCCAACTCCTAACACTGGGATATGAACTCAGATCAATCCAATGAGGAGTATAGTGCCTCCACCACCTACAAAAAGCCCTAATTCTGAACACACATTCTTGGGAGGCTTTTTTGAGCTAAACCATGATAGGGACATACTCCTGTTATGTTTTATATCCAGAAATAAAACATTGAGTCTCAACTGCATCTGCCAGGTCCTTTCACCATATCATTTCTGCCTTGGAGTCAGCCCACAATGGACTGAACCCTCTGAAAAGAAGACCCATGGGGTTAATAAACCTCTTTTCATTTAAGGAGTAGATGCTGAGTATTTGTCTTAGAGATCACAAATCTTACTAATACAGTCCTTGTAGAGAGAAATATCCATTTCACCTTAAAATATATAAACACAGAAGACAGAAGAAAAAGTTCAAGTATACTCTTGTAAGACTCTTTTTTTATTTTAAAGATAAAAAACAATAAAAACAATGATACAAAATTTCAAAATAAGATAGTGCAGTGGCTAATACATTGCATATTGTTATCTTGCATATTTGATATTATTCTATTCTCTGCCATATATCTTCTTAAAAATAGTTCAATCACACTATTACAATTCCCTTTGGTACCCCAAAGTTCTATAGGAAAATTCAAAAAATGCATGAACTTATAATAGAAATAGAAGTAGAAATTTGAAATTTAAAGGTTAAACTAGGCATGGTGGTGCTCAGAATACAAGATATACGCATGAAAAATTGATCTAACAATCTAAAAAAATGTTTCTTTTACTGAACTAACAGAAATTAGTGTAACTTTCTTAACAACCATATCCATACCTATCTATATATCTATACCTATATATCTATATCTATATGTATGTACATATTTTTCCTTTTCCCTTTCTTCTTTTCTCCTTTCACCCATCCCAATTTCTCTTTATTTTTGAAAAGTTTCTTCCCATTTCTCAGTATGTATTGTACATTATGGATCTTATTTCCTCTTTCAGTTTCTTACACTAGGGAGATAGTATATTGTTTGCACATGTGGGTCAGATTTACTTCACTTGTGGGTATGGCCTCAAGTTGCATACATTTACCTGTAAGACTCAACTTTATCCTTCTTCAGTAGTATTTCATTCAAAAAATATGTCTTTTTTAATGATTCTTTTATTGATGGGCATTTGAGTTGTTTCCAAGATTACGTATTATAAATTGCTGTGCTATTCTTGTACACAAACAACAAACTTATTGAGAGAGAAATTAGGGAAACCACACCCTTCACAAAAGTACCCAAGAAAATGAAATATACAGGAATCAATTTAGCAAAGGAAGTAACAGATTTATATAATGAAAATTACAGTACTCTGAAAAAGGAGATTGAAGAGAGAAAATGGAAAGTTACCCCTTGCTCATGGATAAGAAGAATCAACATAGTGAAACTGGCCCTACTTCCAAAATTGTTTTACAGACATACTGCAATCTCAATCAAAATATCATTACCATACCTCACAGCACTAGAGAAAACACTCCTAAAATTCATCTGGAAGCAGAAGAGACCTAGAATAGCAAAGGCAATCCTGGGCAAAAAATGTAAATCAAGAGGCATCACAATCCTTGACTTGAAATTATACTACAAATCTACTGTGATAAAATCATTATGGTATTGGCAAAAAGCAGACCAGAGGACCAGTGGAACAGATTATAAGATGCATACGTAACTAGAAACACATTCAGCCAACTTTGACAAAGGGGCCAAACATAGTCACAAGAAGAAAGATTGCCTCCTTAATAAATGGTGCTGAATAAAACCTGATTCTCTACATGCAGAAGACTAAAGCTAGACCCACGCCTAGGTTATACCCACCATGCACTACGCTAAAGTCAAAATGGATCAAAGACCTAAATATTAAAGCAGAAACACCAAATATACTGGAAGAGAAAATTGGTCAAAATGTTGAAGGTATAGGGGTAGGCACAATCTTCATGAACAAATCCCAAACTGCATGGGAAACACTTCAGACAATCAACAACTGTGATCTCATCCCATTAAAAAGCTTTTGTACTTCAAAACAAATCACAAATAGAATGAAAGGACAACCCACAGAGTTGTCTTTAGCTAACTGTGCTTCAGACAAAGGACTTATATCTAGAACATATAAAGAATTGAAAAAAATCATACCATCCCCAAATTCAAAGACCTAATCCACAAAAGGGCATCTGAGATGAGCATGCATTTCTCAGATAAAGAAATACAAAATGGCAAAAAAAGAAATACAAATGGCAAATAAATACATGAAAAAATGTTGAACATCATTAGTTATTTGAGAGATACAAATTAAAACAATGCTGAGATTCCATTTCACTCCAGAAAGAATGGCTACCATTAAGAAATCAACCAACAATAAATGCTGGTGGGGCTGTGGGGGAAAAGGAACTCTTTCTTCTCTACTGCTGATGGGAGTGCAGACTGGTAAAACCGTTGTGGAAATCAGTGTGGAGATTCCTCACAAAAGTAGCATTAGAGATCCCAGCACCATTTCTTGAGGAGGCTGTCATTCTTTATGGAACATGTTTGGTTCCTTTATCAAGGATCAGGTGGCTGTGTGTATTTTTAATTGTGTCTGCATCTTATAATCTGTTCCACTGATCCTCAGGTGTGCTTTTCTGTTTTTGCTGGTACATGTCAACATTTGAAAGATTTAGAGGTGCTCTAATTCACTTGAAATAAACCTGCTGATTCCTTAGAGGTGAAATTCCCATAGAAACTGTCCCTGAACTGAAAATAGCCTCAAAAGAGCATTTCTTGCTGTTGCATTATATATATATATATATATATATATATATATATATATATATAAATTCTCAAACTCATAGAGGCAGGTGGGCTTTAATTAGCCTCTAAGGTTTTGTCTGGTGTGCATCTTAAGGAACACCTGCTGAGGATACTGTGGGTATTATTTTAAGTATTTAGTAATGGTTTGTTTTTCTCTGCCTCTTAAATGTGTGTAATGGGGTTCAGAATTGGCATTGGAGTGCATGAGTGTTCCTTTGAGCTGGAGACAGTCCTAAGGGACTGATCAATGGCATTCACTTACTGCTGAGATGGATCTGAGAGTGGGGAGTTCTTGCTGATGATGTGCACGTACTAAAAACACACACGTCAAGATGGGTGCAGTGGTTTTCCATGTTTTGTGTGCAACATGATGTCTTATCGATTGTGTCAACATGATGTCTTTTTGGTTAAAGCTGGATAGTTAACAAATGCACTGTCTCACATAGTTACCATTTTTGTGCTGAGAGCACCTAACATCCACTCTGCATTTTTCAAGAATAAACTATATCATCATTAACTGCAATAACCTTTCTCTAGAACAGATCTCCTAAAGGTCTGACACTTCAAAATCGGATAGAAGCAGATCTCATTTAGGAGACTGTTGTGACACATGAGGGAAAACATCTGAGCATTGCTGTTGCATTGTTGGTGCAGTGTTTGGTACACAGTAAGTGCTCAACGCACGCCAGCAAGAATTAGGTTTTTGTGTTTAGGAATTGTGCTTTTTTCTTCATTATGCTTAAAAAGATGTACCTTGATGGAAAGACTGGGTCATTAAAAGCCAGATGAAGCATTACCACAAGGGTGTAAATGAGTATTTTGTATTCCTTGGGGAAGATGGTCTCTGGGTAACCATCCTCTGGGAGCCTCTGCAACCAGCTCTCTGAGATCTTTAATCCAGAATAAAACTCTAGATTCTGATTTTCTGTGGTGTTCAGAAAGGAGGCTGCTCCTTTCCTGGTAGCTATACAGAGGCCTCAGACTAAAAGTGCAATCAAGATTAAGTTCTGCAGCTCAGAAAGAAACAAGATAAGCTTGAAGTTTTGATCCTAAAAGAGAAGAAACAGAACAGAGGGTTCTGGGCTCCAAGTTGCCACCTTCTTTTCCCCAGGGCCATTTGCATCTTCATGAAGACAGTGGATGGGAAGCAGTAGAGAGCAGCAGTGTGTCTCCAGTCCAAAGAGGTGAGCGCCTGCCTGACCTGCTGTCTGCAGCACAGTGGGTAGAAGCTCAAGTGCAGTTGCTGACGGCCGACGTTCCCCTGAAGTTCAGTGGCACTGGGACTTTGGGCAATTTGTTTTAGGCATCGTGTTCCATCATTGGTAGAATGAAGAGTATGGTAATGCCACGCAGCATTATAAGTGTCTAGCCCCTACCCAGTGAGTGTTTCCTTTTCTCTACTTCCACTCACTCTCCCCCATGAACTTCCATGAGGTGTAGGATAGTCATTCTTCTCTCTCTCAGTGACTCGTTTTTCTTCCACTCACAGAAAGGCCCAGAGGAGAATGGCTGCTCAGAACTCCTCCTCAGTGACAGAGTTCATCCTTGCGGGATTAACAGACAAGCCTGGACTCCGGATTCCGCTCTTCTTCCTGTTTCTAGGTTTTTATGTGGTCACAGTGCTGGGGAACCTGGGCTTGATCACACTGATAGGGTTGAACTCTCACCTGCATATTCCTATGTACTTTTTCCTCCTCAACTTGTCTTTCATAGATTTTAGTTACTCTGCTACCCTCACCCCTAAAATGCTGATGAGTTTTGTCTTAAAGAAGGACACAATCTCCTACACAGGATGTATGATTCAATTTTTTTTCTTCTGTTTCTTTGTCTTTTCTGAATCTTACATCCTGTCAGCGATGGCATATGATCGCTATGCTGCCATCTGTAGGCCACTACTGTACACGGTCACCATGTGTCCCCAGGTGTGTTCACTTCTTCTGTTGGGGGTCTATGGGATGGGGATATTTGGGGCTGTGGCCCACATGGGAAACCTAATGCTTATGACCTTTTGTGCAGACAACCTCATCAATCACTACACGTGTGACATCATTCCACTCCTTGAGCTGTCCTGCAACAGCTCTTACACACATCTGTTGGTGGTCTTCATCATTGTCACCGTCGGCATTGGGGTTCCCATTGCCGCTATTTTTATATCTTACGGTTTCACTCTTTTCAGCATTCTCCACATTAACTCCACTGAGGGTAGGTCCAAGGCCTTTGGTACTTGCAGTTCCCACATAATTGTGGTATCTCTTTTCTTCGGGTCTGGAGCTTTTCTGTATCTCAAACCACCTTCTATTTTGCCCCTGGACCAGGGAAAGGTGTCTTCCGTTTTCTATACTACTGTGGTGCCAATGCTCAACCCATTAATCTATAGCCTGAGGAATAAGGATGTCAAAATTGCTCTGAGGAAAACCTTGGGCAGGAAAATATTTTTCTGAAAGTAATTGAGAGGATCTGAAGATTTATTGGCATGTTCTGTATTTGTTCAATATTTTAATTCGTACTCTCTTTCCCTCAACTTATAGGAAATTCTAAAGTCTTGTTTTGAAGTATATTTACCCTCACTGTTGCCTATCCTCCCAGCTACTCCAACCATTGTTTGTTTTATGGATATGGTTTCTATAGTACTAGAGAATTTCTTGTCTAGTGGGCTTAAGAACGCTTTTAACCCAGCTCTGTATACAAATACATTACAAAGTGGACATTGTTAAATATTTTGTAGGTTTTTCAAGGGCATTCATTTACCTGGTGCCGCAACTGTGACTGGAATCTAGCCCATTGAATTTTAATCCAAATTACTCTACTTTCCTTTAACTATGGTTTCCTGTTCCATCTTTTCCATGGCCAATTTCATTTCTAAGTTTATTGTTGTTCTTGGCATTTAAGTAAATCTGATCCTATTCACAGTCACACCGTGCAAATTTTCATGGGTTAAGTTTTGAAATATCATTTTTTGTGTGTTGGAGGTGAATAATGGTTGCTTTGGATTTGACAAAAAAATAAACATTTTACAAATGTTGGGATGTGAGAAGGGGAATTATTTTAGGTTCCACCTAGAATAAACCATCCATGTTCATTAAAATGTGCTGATCCTGATGGACTCAGGCTAGCTTATTGTATCTCAGGTATACAGACTTAAATGACTTGAAGATACTAGATTTTTTTTTTTTTTTTGGCAGTACTGGGGACCAAACTCAGGACCCTGCGCTTGCTAGGCAGGTGCTTATTCCACTGAGCTATATCCCCAGCCCTGAAGATACTAGATTCAAGCTTCATTCATTATTTCCAGACACATGGAAATAGAACTTGAAGCCTTGTTTCAAAGGTGTCAGTATGGTACCTTAGTAACAGATAGCTTTGAAAGTGAGTAAAGCATTGCATCCATAACAACACATTTGTTATTAGGGAAGGCAAGTACATTATATTTTAAGGCATTGTATATATCACTGATATTCTAATAGCAAAGTATAAAGGAAAGGGATGGGTCATGTATTCACATCGTTGAGTAAATGAAGGTAGAGCTTTATATAGAGAATGAGAAGGACTTTTTTTAGTCTGAACACAATATGGGTGTTATAGCACCTTTTGAAATGATGACATGTTTACTATTTGGAAGATCATTGGATTTATGAAATTTTCTTTGGAGAGTTCTCTTCTTTTAGAAAAAAAGAAAGCTTCGATAAAATGTTTATGTTTTTCCCTTTTGGAGTGATGTATCTAACCAAAAGACTAAAAGAAAGTGCAAGGAAAGATTTTACTTTGAACAGTGTAACACTACTAAGAACGCTTATGAATTGAGTGTGTGGAGGGAGTGGTGGGAAATCAGTACAATATAGGTAAATGAAGCAATATTCTACCTCCTTTTACATTGAAATGTAAATTTTGATCTCAAAATGCACAAATTTAGATGTGAATGAACTTTTTCATATATATAAGGGCATGGATACATACCATCATCTAGACCCAGAAATAAAAAAAGATTAACACTTAAAAATGTTGCTCTTGCTCTTTCATAGTACATGCTCCTCTTCATTATCTCCCTAGAAATATCCACTATTTTTAATTTTATCATCATAGATTCATTTTGCTCATTCTTGAGCTTTAAATAGATAAAAAATAGCACCTGTATTTATTTTATTGTATATTTTTTGGATATTAGAAATCAGAGTTGAATTTGTACTAGACGTGTATTCTAGCACTGAGCTATATCCTTAGCTCAGCACATTTATTTTAGTTCCTGTCTTTTCATTAAATATAGAATATTATGAGATTCATCTATAATTTTCTTCTTAGTTGTTTAGTGTGCATTTTTGTACGACTATATAGCAATTTACTTCTCAGTTAGCTTAGTAGACATTTGGATTGTTTTCAGCTTCTACATCCTCTTAAGGTTACTATAAAATTTCTGAAAACACGCCTTGCTTGTGCACACTTATTCCTCTCTGGTACATATATCTAGATGTGGATTTATCGTGTAAGAGAATAGGTGCATACTTAGTTATAAATATTACCAAGTTATCTTTAAAGCAAGTACTAATTTACACTGTTATAGATAGTTTTTAGGTAAGAAGGCTCTGTTTCCATGAGAACACTAGCTACTTTCAGTGTTTCTCATTTTAACCACTCTGTTAGGTGTGCAGTGAAATATCATCTTAGTTTTTAATATTTAAAATTTCTGGATAATAATATTAGACATTGCTTATATGTTTATTAGCTACTTGGCTATCATCCTTTGTAAGTGGCTACTCAGTTAAGTTTTCCTCCTTAAAAATTGTTGTCAGTCCTTTAAAAACTGGTTTGAGCTTTAAAAAAGTATTCTAGATATGGGTGTCTCCCAGAAATCTTCACTGTCTCTGCAGACATCTTTGCCCACTCCACTGCTTGCCAGTCCCCTTGCTGTTCTTGTTATCTTTTGGAAACACATGATTTCATTTTAATAAAGTTGACTTATCAACTTCTTTTACTGTTAGAGATTTGGTCTGCTTAATTTTTTTCCAAACAGAAAGTCATGACGACATTCTCATGTATTTTTAAAAATCTCTATAATTTTCCTTCAATATTTAGATTTTGATGAATTCAAAATCAATTCTATTGAGTGTTGTATAGTTTTTAACAAAGACATTAAATTGTTGTAACATTGCTTATGGAAAAGTGGGGAATCTAGAGGTTTGGCTGAGTGACTTAGCAGGAAGGTGGGATGCTTACTTTGTATACATCCTGAGCCTGTGGAAGAGGAGGGCATGGAGACTGTGAGAGAGGTACACACACCCTGGGTAGGACAGCCCGTTTACAACGTAAGGGAAGGAGAGAGGCTGCTTGCGGCCAGTCCTCCCTTTTGCTCTGGTTGCTTTTGCTGTGCTCTGCCGCAATGAACGTTCAC
The DNA here is from genome assembly GCA_004027595.1 of Dinomys branickii. NCBI lineage: Eukaryota > Metazoa > Chordata > Mammalia > Rodentia > Dinomyidae > Dinomys > Dinomys branickii. The sequence continues at coordinate 8,300 of PVLD010008460.1, forward strand.
CCTCTTCTGTGAGCCACTCGGCCTCGTGCCACTCTGCCTCTGAGCCAGACAAGTATGGACTGCAACCTCCACAAACTGTAAGCTAAATAAACCTTTCCTTCCTTCATTTTGAGTGCTGGGTATTTTGTATCAGCAACGAGAGAAAAGTAACTAAGACAGTATCTTTCTTGATTAAATTGTATTGGGTGTACTTATGTGGGTCTGTTGGAAAATAAAGGGGCATTACTTTTCTGGAACTAGTTGAAAAGGAATTGGCTTGGAGCCAAACTTGGAGCCATTTTTACAAGTAAAAATGAAAAACAGAAGTGGTAAGAACAGATGTTTTCCTGTTTTAAATGGAATTTCACTTAATGGGGTTAGATATATTCTGTTATATTTTAAATGGATTTTAAAAAATAAGTTTCCAATCATTTATTATTAGTGTGTAAAAACAAAATTAGCATGTAATAATTGATTTTTATATATTGATTTAATATCCAAAATTTTGCTAATTTCATCTACTATAATTTTTACTAAAATTGATGAAAGAGGGAATAGGAAGCTTTATTTTTATATTTCTATGCATATAATCAGGTCATCTGCAAATACAGATGGGTGTGGTTCTTTCTTATGATTTTTACTTCCCTTATTTCTTCATTGCACTAAGACCTGCAATTAAATTCTGAATGGAAGTAAGAAAAATAGCTATCTCTATCTTGTTATTGTTTCTGATCTTGGTAAAAGCTTTTGACTAATGAATATGATGTTTACTACAGGTAACTTTTCTGCTTTTTTTTGTAGAGAGTAATGCTCCGATTTAGGGTAGATAATTAATAATTCCCATTAAAATTTTATTCCTTGAGAGTGGGTGTATATGGTAAGGAAGTTAAAAACATTAAATCTTTAAAAATGAGCTTTTATTTCTCCCATGCTTACAATTTTTGTAAATGCCATGATTCCCAGCATTGATATAGGCATATACAATTATGTTTGTATCTGTATTTTTAGCTATGTATTTATCTCTATATATTACTGGGGATAAATTCAAGATATTTGTGGAAAAATGGATACATGTTGAAAATATATTAAGTGAAATGAATCAGACTTACAAACTTAAGCACCATGTGGTTTCTCCCGTTTGAGTTATCCAAAGTACAAATACAGAGCAAAACAAAAGACTGATAAAAAGAAACAGTGATATAGCCTTTTTGTAAGTGGGAAGAGGACCAAGAGATGGGAGGAGCAGGGCACATTAAAAGATTTAAGATGCGTCATGTACATGCACCAACTCAATGGATACAATCATTCTATGTCACAAACATGAACTAAAAAAATAACAATAATAATGAAATAGGGAAATGTGATCTAGAGACAGGGGGCTGGAAGTGAGTGGGGAGAGTAAGGGAAAGAAAGAAATCAAGCTATGTTAAGTACATGTACTCTCTCCTTAAAATGAATGTAAACATCATATGCTGCAAACATGTACAAATAAAAAACTCTAAAAATTAAAAAAATTTTACAAAAGGGTAAAAGAGTATGTCTTCTAATAGAAATTGTTTAAAGAGAGTGCAGTGGATCACTGGGTAAGAGGAAGAAGAATCAAACACAGAAAAACATGGAAGAGAGTACATGATAGGAAAGAAGGGGCAAGGCTATGTAATACGGCGAACCTATAATAATTTCAGCCCTGGTGATGTAGCAGAAAATGCTCCTCCCCCAGCCAGTAGACTTCAGTTTGTTAGCTGCCCAGGTGATAGTTCTTATCCCAGTTCCAGTTGCTCCTGTCTCTTAGAAACAGCTGGTCACTGTGATGCACATTGTATCAACCAATACCCACATGACAATCCATTCTGCTTCTGTACTTCCTGCTTGCTTATCCCATGAAAGCCCTAGACAACCAGAAATTAGGGCCTGATATTCTGGGAATGATCCTGATCAGTGCCTATTGATGTAAATAAATCTACCTCTAAATCCTGGGCATTGTTTTGCGATTTCTGCTTGTCATTGCAGTAACATTTTTATTTTCTCTTTGTTTTTTTTTCTCTATTCAATAGTTTAAGTATCTCTGGTTGTTTCTGTGTTGGGATAAGAGGTATTGAGGGCTTAATGTGCCAGGAAGGCAAATATTTTTGATTCACCAAACATTGAAATGTTAACTTTTGGGCTGGAGGTACAGCTCAGTGGGCTAAGTGCTTGCCGCTGAGCACTAGGGCCCTGAGTTCGATCCCCGGTCCCGGAAAAAAAAAAAAAAAAAAGAAATGTTAACTTATTTATGTATTAAAAAGAAAGGGTGCTTTAATTTTGTAGGAGTGGGGAGTTTGGAAGCTATTTCATCCTCACAGCAAGTAAAAAAAAAATGAAAAAAGAAAGAAATAAAAGCAATTCTTCTCAGAGTCCTTGTAGACTTGCCATCATACAGAAAATTTGATTCGTTAAAAACTGGGGACAGTTTTAAAGGAATCAAATCTTGGTTTGCCTGAAGGAGAAGTTGTCACAGCTGTTGTGTGTGCATATGTGCATGTGTGTTTGCAGGACACTCAAGTGGTAACTAATTAATTATTGGCAATTGAGTATGAACTAGCTTGAAGCATACAAACTCCTGGGGGCTAAGTCTTCAAATGTTCCCATGCCTTCATGGGTTTTACCTCCACGAGTCCCACTAGATTCTTGTGGTAAAGATCAGAAACAATTTTCTCAACTGTTGAATGGACATGAGTAGAGAAAAGTAACCATTTTGAAACACTCAGAGCTTTTGGCACTCTGCCCGCTCTTCCAAACACTGCTATACCACAGCCTATAGAAGGTTGGGGGAAAGGATATGTCCAGCTCTAGTCCCTCAAAGGCCTCCCTTCTAACAAAGGGCATCCAAAGGGCTGAGAAGCACTTGTGAAAGTCAGAGCCAGGGGAAATAAGCACAACTAAAATGGAGACCAAGTCTCAGTGATATAAAATACTCCCTCCCACTGGCTTTACCACCACATTGAGAAATCCCCTCTATAATAACAGGAGATTAGAGCAGAAGCAACTGCAAGGTCCAGACTCTACTTAAGAGATTTTCTAGAGACTGCAAGGACAACAGGCAGGTAAAATGATACTGTAGGAAACTGAAGCTTTAGAAACCTACAACTACAGCAAACAGTACACTTAACGTAACTCCTAGTTAGGTAAATGTTGAACCTCCCATTAAATTGCTGTTGAAGCCAGGATTTGCAAGGGAGTAGATTTAATACCGGACATATAATTGATAGGATTATTTTATAATGTTCACTGAAAATGTCAGATGCAGAGGAGTGCAAGAGATCTGTCCATGTGCTAAAGATCCAAAGAATCCAGCCAAGGATCCGGATCCTATGGCAATGTCCCTTGTAAATCCAACTGAATGCCTAGAGCTCATGAGAATGTCTCTTGCAAGTCTATATCCAGGATCTGCTTTGAGAAGGCCCAATGACCAGTGCTGGAAGCTAGAAAGTCTGTGCCAGTTTGGTAAAGGATCTGTACCACAAGGCTGAGGGATCTGCGTTGGAGCCAGGAATTGATGCCCGAGTTGAAGATCAGAGCTTCCCCAAAGAGAACAGCAGCCATCCTTTGTTACAACAAGGACTCAAGCTCCTCCTCAGACAAGAACAGCTGAATTTCTATCAGGAAAACCAGCCTTGGCAAGCTTCTCCAGGAATATCAACAGCATGCGATCTTCCCCTTCTGTTCCCCTTTTATGTCATTGTGGCAACAGTCCTCAGATGGATCTTCCATGCTCCGAACCATGCTGACTCAGTTCAGCTGGACATTCCAAGCTGACCATTAGTCAGTCCATCACAATTACACACTAAGTCTTCACACTAAAGTTTTCTGTATTTCACTTCCTATTACCCAGTGTATCATGTCTGGCTTTGCACAAAGTAACAAGGCATGCCATGCTGAAAGTCAGTATAAAATCAGAGGAGATAAAACAGACAACAAATCAATCTTGGGTGTAGTGGGAAGATTGGCATCATCAGGTTGGGGTTTAAAACAGCTCTGATTAATAGTGAGTTTTAATGGAACCAGTGGACAACAGGCAAGCACAGATGGATGGTGCAAGCAGATATTTAAAAGTTCTCAGGAGAGGGCGGCTGCTTTTCCTGATAGGAATTTGGCTGTTCTTATGAGGCAGGGGCTTGGTTCCTCGCTGTAACCAGGAGAAATCACATAGAAAAAATTTCAATGGACCAGAAATAAAAAAATATGTTTGATAGGCTCATCAGTTGATTGGTCATGATGGAGAAAAAAATTATGGTCTTAAATATATGTTAACAGCAATTTCCAAGACTGAAATGTTAAAGAGAAAAAAGAATGGAAAAAATTAAACTAAATACACATGAAATGTGGGACAATTATAAAAGATGTAACATCTGAGCCATGGAAATAGCAGAAAAAGAGGAAAACGAATAGAAGAAAATATTTGAAATTATTCTGGTTCAGAATTTTCCAGAATGACTGCAGACACCAACCCATGTGGCCATGAACCTCAGTTAAACATGAAACAGGCTAACTGCCCAGAAGTCTGTATCTAGCTGCACTGTATTCAAGGGGTAGGTAACCAGACCTCCACCAAAAATCTTGAAAGAAGCTGGAGGTAAACTATTCATTTTATCCATAAGATCTTAGCTGTAGAGGAATATGGGTAAGAATTAGATTCTTACCCATATTCTGCATTGGAGCCAGGAAGTTGGAGCTGGGACTACTATTTAAAACCATGAAAGCAAGAAAATAGTAAGGTGATTTTATATATATATATATATATATATATATATATATATATATATAACAAACAAACCAACCCACCAACCTTCATTTTTGTGTCCAGTGTAATCCTCCTTCAGATGTAATAAAGAGCTAGAGACTTTTTTTCAGACAAAAATTGAAAGAGTTTATTACCAGAAAATATGTCTTTCAAAAAATGTTTAAGGACTACTTTAGAGAAAAGGAAATTTTATAGGACAGAGACTAAGATTTATGTGAAAAACATGAGAAGTGGAATAAATAAAATTGAAATAAAATATTTTTTCTCATTCTTAATTGGTTTAATCGATGGGATGATTTTTAACTAAGGACAGCATTAACATGCCGAGTGATCAGAGACGACAGGGAAAAGAAGGCACCAATGTTATAGAGGATGGAAGGGAGGAATTGCAAACATTTTGTTGCAACAGGAGTACCTATAAAGAAATATATTGTTATTTGAAATTAGAATTAGATTAGGGATAAGTTTATACTACAAAGTCTAGGGAAACTAAAATTTTCAAGATAGAATATGCTGATCTGCTAAAATAAAAGTAGAGTTCTATGAGCTCGATGCACAAAAAACATGTGATGAATCCCACCCCCATTCATCATAAAAGCTTGCAGCAACTGAGAATCAAGGGATCTTATCTTATTTTAATAAGAAATACCTACAAAAATTTACTGCTATGGATAAATATCCAGTAGTGATACTGTGAATTCATATGTTAGTTGTAGTTTAAAATTTTGAGGAAACTCCACACTAGCTTCCATAATGGCTGTACTAACTTACATGCTTAAAAAATATAAAGGTTTTCTGTTCTCTATAGTTGCACCAGTACTTGCTATCTTTTGTCGTTTTGATAATAGTCATTTTAATTGGGGTAAGATGATACCTCCTTGTGCTTTTGATTTATATTTCTCTGAAAAATGAAATCAATTTGTTGAAGAGCTATATGTATTTCCACAGTTACTGCAGGGCTCTTTACAATAGTATAGAAATTATATCAAACTGAGTGTCCATCAACAGACGAATGAGTAAAGACAACATGGTATAATACACAACAGAATACTATTCAGCCATACGAGGAAGAACCTGCATTGTTTGTAGCAACGGGATGAGTCTTGTCGAGGAAAATAAGCTAGGGTTAAGATAATAAGTATCGCATAAGCCTACTCATCTAAGGAGTCAAAGAAAGCTAACCTTTCTACAGAGAAGAACAGTAGTTAGCAGAGACCCAGAAAGCCAGGGAGGAAAGGAGAATAGGGAGGGCTTTGTCAGTGGTTTTGAAATGACATGTAAGGAGGAATATGTGCAGGGATTCTATCGTACAGTAGGGTGACCACAGTTAATAATATTATACTGTGTATTTCAAAATAACTAAAAGAGAAGACTCTGAATGTTCTCCCAACAAAGAAATAATAAATGCTTAAAGTGATGGATATGCTAAGTCCTGATGTGGAAATATCACACTGCCTCATAAATAGATACAATTGTTATGTGTCAATTAAAAACAAAATTTAAAAGAATATATTGCTTTTATCATACTTAGTGGTAAGAAGCCAGATATTTTCCTGAAGACACTGGAAAAAAGCAAATAGGTCTCTTCTCACCACACTCATTCAACATTTTATTAGAAGTTTAGCTAATGGGATAATGAAAGAAAAGAAAGTACGAGGTGCACAAGTTGGGAAGTATGAAGTCCAATCTTCTTTTCAGTTGAATGATTGTCCATGTAGAAAATGTCAAAGAACAGACTTAGGAAACCCATGGAACTCATAAGTGGTTACAAGGTTGCAGGATTCAAGATGAACATGAAATATAGAAAATTAATTTGTTTCATATAAACAAAGGATGAATAACTAGAAATTTTAATTGAACTCACAACACCATTATGTTTGTAACCAAACATAGGAAGGAGTTAGAAGTAGGTCTAAGAAAAGATGCTTCCAATCTATTTGAGGAAAATTACATAACTCTGGTGAAAAAAATCAAAGATCTAAGTAAGTAAAAAGATCTTCCATATTCACAGAGAGAAGGACATAGCATTTTAAGGGGTCAGTTCTTCCCAAAGTGATCCAGTTTCAACACAATTCTAGTCAAAATACTAGTAAGCAACAGTAGTCACTCTGTGTTAGTTTGCTGTTGTATGTGGATATCAGAAAACTGATCCTAAAGTTTTTATGGAAAGAGGAAAGACTCAGAATATCCAAATAATACTGAAAAAGAGGAAGAAATTCAGAAGACTGAAACTGCCTAATTTCAAAAGTTGCTAAGAAGCTACAGTATTCGGGGCAGCATGGTGCTGGAAAACAGCAAATTGATGCAGAATATAAATTCATTGAGATCAGTCTTAGTCTAGTTATTTTGACATTATCTGGAAAACAGGTGTGAGAACAGTAATGCTCAGTAAGTGGTGGGGGAAAGAAGGAAGACTCTATGTTGAAAAGATTAGTACTTGAAAGACTGTGCCTGGTTTCTGGGACTTATAAACACATTTGAACAGAATATACAACATTTCAAACAGAGATGAATAGCACAGTTTTTCCACAGTGGTCACTATGTTCTTGCTGTTTGATCCTGCATCTGCCTGTCAGTCTTCTCTTTCCTGAGTGACAAGGCTCTTGTCCACTGTAACTCATCTATAAGTGGGAAGCATAGAGGCTACAGTCAGAAATCACCCTTGTTACAGAAACATTTTGTAGGAAGTGGAAATTGTACTTCAATGTTTTCATCAACTCTCACTCCTATAATCTTTACCAAGCAGTCAGGTGTGTTTCTGAGCAATCAGTTATTTCTATGCAGACAGACATGGAGTTGGGCTTCACGTGGATGGCAAAACTTCTTATTCAGAATGATTGAACCCACATTTTGGTAGAATTGTAATATGAACACTATCTAAGGGGTTTATGCTGGGTTCTAAATTTCTATTCCTTCTAGTGAAGAAACTGGAAAGGTGATTGGTCACTTATGGAAAGGAAGAATAGTCTAGTGAGCTCCAATGGGATTCTGCAAGAAATCTCAATTTTTTCAAGGTTCTGGGAACTTATTCTCACTTTTCATTTAGCTCATACTATTTTTGTAGGATGGTGGTTTCTTGCTTTTTAGGGCTCTTAAAAAGGTTTATAGGCTTGTTCAAGTACTTGCTTAAGGTCTGAATATATATATGGTTTAGAAACTCTGAATTAAGTTTAGATTATGTCAGTATTGTCCCTGTCAGTAGAATGTGGATTGGAGAACTTACACTTTCACACCAGCCAACAAATCTGCATATCTCAGGCAAACAAGCCAGTACCTATCATTCTGAGGCAGGCTCTCTAGCAAAGACCAATAGGTAACGGTGTTTGGAGTTTTGTGAATGCTCTCTTGAAGCCAGCGTGCCCTAAAACTTGAAGGAAAGAAGTGCGGGCATAAAGGCTGAGCACAGACACTATGTGGCCCAGCTCACAGTTAATAGAGATGTCATCAGGTTATTGCTATGACATTAGCAACAAACAAATGAACAAAATTCCCAAATCACATCTGAGTCACCCATTTGTCTCTTGAGCTTCTCCTATTTTTGTACACATAGCTATATTTTTAGGTGCTATCTTTTGAGTGAAATTCTGAGTTTGCTAACAGCGATCAATTACTCATCCTTGAATGGAAAGCTCTGCTCCTAGTGGCGTCCTAGCCTCTGCTGCATTTCCTCTTTTCCTCTTCCCAGATATTCAGAGCTGGGATTACTGACTCCTTCCCACTTAACCCTGATTGCATTTCAGTTTTGACAAAGCTGTAGTCTGCAAGAGAACCCACACTCCTGGAGGAGCTGGATGTCTTTTTTTTTCTGCTTGTGGCCCTCCATCTGTCACAATGGAGATATGTGGGCAGGCTACATTTCATCATCTCATTCCTGCTGTGCATTTGGGTTTGCAGGACTGTGATTCTGCCGGTGCTGTTTATCCTCTGTTTGGCCTCCAAACCCATCATCTGAACTTATCCTCCTCACTCACTGCTGCATTATTACCAGACTCTCTTGTTCTCTGCCCTAGTAAGGCATGCAGGGAAAGATGGGAGCTATTCAGGGTGTTTATTGCTCTAGATGGTCCCTGTCTGAATGATTCATCTACCACAGCTCTCGCCCAAAGTAATTGGCTCTTCTTACCCAACTGTCTCTCTTATTGTCCACTTCAGGCTACACATGACAATGGTTCTTCCTTTATGCGTCCTTTACAATCACTTTGACTTTTTACATCCTACCCACAACATATACACCAGATGGGTTTGCCCTCTCTCATAGATTCTGTAGCAGAGGGCTGAACTGGTGAGCCTGGGGTCTACTTTCTGAACCCTCATTTGTGCAGCTCTGATGCTTACCTCTTCAGCAGGACGCAGCATAGAAGTACCAGGGTAAAATAAAGATGATGGTGAACAGTTGTGCATCCTCTCTGCGTGTGCATGCAAAGGGTGGCAGAGAAGAATGCCCTGTCCATGCCTTGAATTCAGGAATCTCACCAGTAAGCAAATACAGTAGTGTCTGCCCTTTCTCTTATTGAAGTTATAAGAGGAGTTTCTAATTATTTTTCAGGACTTATAGCAATAAGTTCCCCGAATAATATAAATTTGACTACACATTTCCATAGTAACAGTGTATAATGAGACATGGTTTATGAGCATAAATGTATATTTAAATAAATACATGATTAATAATCTATCATAAGAGAAAAGAGAGACATCCTATTTGATAAACAATTATTATTTTACAAATAAAATTAGGTTCTCAATTTTATAAAATAGACAAGAAACTACTTAATTTATTGAGTACATAAGAAACCTTAGTAAATAGTATTTGGAAAACATCCCAAGAACAATCTACCTTTGTCATAACACTGACCAGTTAAAATCTAATTGCCAACTATATTACTTTTAATTAAGAATTAAATTAATAACTGTGATTAGATTTAATAAGTTCTGACAAAACTGTGAGATTAACTAATGGTTCAAATTTTATAAAACTGCCCATAAAATATTCAGTTGATGCACATTTTCATTGTGTATCTATATAGCTGGTGAACCTTATTTATGTTCATTCCACCATCTCTGAAACTTCCCAGTTTGGCTTATCCTTGTTTTAAAAGGAAGATTATTTATATATAATATTAATTAGGTACCTAACATTATGTTTTTTATTTTTATTAACATTTATCAATTGTGCATGTGAGTGTGGTTCAGTGTGTTATTTCCATAAATATATATAATGTACAGTGCTCTGATTTAACTTCCCTTTTTGACCCTCCCATCAACACTTCTTAGTAATCTTTCAAGTTGTCAGTTTTTTAGCTCCTACCTATGAGAGAGAGCATGTGGTGTTTGTGTTTCTGTGGTTTATTTCAGCTAATAAAGATGTCTCCAGTGCTATGTTGCTGCAAATGGCAGGATTTCATTCTTCTTTATGATATATGTATATATAATTATTTAGATATAAAATTATTTATGCATATAAAATTCTCTCTATCCATTCATCTACTGATGCATACCTGTGCTGGTTCCACATTCAGCTACTGCTGCAATAAACATGGACACGCAAATATCTCTTTTGTACAGTGAATTCCTTTTATTTGGCAAGCCTATGATAACAGGATCACGTGGTAGCTTTATTTTTAGGTTTTTGAGGAACCCATACATTAGTCTCTATAATGGCTGTACTAATTTATATTCTCACCATATAGAGTTGCTTTTTCTCTACATGTTCACTGGTATTTATTACATTTTCTTTTTGATACTGACTGTTCTAACTGGAGTGAGATAGTGTGTCACTGTAGTTTGCATTTGCATTTCTGTCATGGCTAACAATACTGAACATTTTTCATATCTTTGTTGGCCCTTTTCATTATTTCTTTTGATAAATGCCTATATTTTTTGCCTCCTTCTAAACTGAATTACTTTTGGAGTTAATTATATTTTTAGTCCCTTGCATACTAACTGTCATCCCAGTGAATAGTCAGGAAATACTTTCACCCGTTCTGTAGGCCAGCTCTTTCCTCGGTCAATTGTTCCCTTCCTGAGTTTCATGTCATCCCCTTTGCCAAGTGTTGCTTTTTGTTTCCTTGTGCCTTTGGAGTCTTACCCAGAAAATCATAGTGTTTACCCTATATTTTCTTCCAGGAGTTATATTTTCCGCCCTTCCGTTCAGGTCTTTCATCCACTTTGAGTTGATTTTGTGGAGCCTGGGAGTGGTCAGTATTCTGTCTTCTGCAATCTGGTTTTCTCAGCACCATTTATCGAAGAGGTTGTCCTTTCTCCAATGTACGTTTTTATCTCCTCTGTTGAGAATCAATCACAGTTTCATTTCTGGGATCTCTATGTTGTTTCATTGGTCAAGGTGTCTGTTTTGATGCCATGCTGTGTCATTAGGGCTCTGTTACATATTTTGAAATCAGGAATGTGATGCCTCCCACTTTGTTCTTTTTGCTTGTGTTTTCTTTGGCTGTTTGCGCCCTCTTGTACCTCCATATCTGTTTTACAATAGCTTCTAGTCCTGTGAAGAATGACGTTGGTATATCAGTAAGGATTCTACTATCCTTGTAGGTTGATTTGGATATTGTGGACATTTTAAAACATTAATTCTTCCAGTGTATGAATATGTAAAGCTTATCTATCTTTTTGTATCTTGTTCAACTATTTTCTTCACTGTTTTGCAATTTTCTTTGTGGAGCTCTTACTTCTTTGGTTAAGCTTATTATTGGGTAATTTTGGTTGTTTTACTTTTTAAGTGTACTCACTGCTATCACTTACAAGTTTATTAATAAATTATATATTTATACAACAGTGTGATGTACAACAATAAAAATTATTTGCTGGGGCCATAGTTGTGCATGTCTGAAATCCTAGCACTCTGGGAGGATGAGGTAGTAAGATAGCAAGTTCAAGTCCAGCTCAGGGGACTTAGTGAGATTCTGTCTCAAAATTAAAAAAAAAAGAGAGAAAGGGCTGGGTATTTGCTCAGTGCAAAGGTCCTGGGATCAATTCTCAATTAAAAAAATTGAATACACCACATAATCACATCATTCCTTCCACTGACACAATGAGTCAGACTATAAAACTTATGTGTTATATGGGTTTATTTATATAATGTTCAAGAATAGGTAAAATTAACCCATGGAGATAGAAGGTAGAAAATTGATACCTCTAAGAGCCGAGTCTTGGAGATCAGGGGATCATCTGATATGAAGGAAATACTCTGACTCTCAAGCTGGATGCACATGTCACTGGATGCCTGAAATTTTCATATTATGTGTCTTTCACTTAAAGGATTTAAAAAGCAAAGCAAAGAAGGAGCCATTGTAATAAAAGATTTAAGAATCCCGTAGAGGAGTTTAGGTGTGAGCATATGAAAAGAGCAGTGTTTAGAATCTAATCTTTTTGTTTAGCATTCACCAAGCCCCACCCTAAGCACTGTCAAAAGCAACCTGGAAGAGAAATGTGCCACAGTTCTTTGTGGGAAGTAGGAAGAAGTCCCTATCTCTATTCAAGCAGTGGTGGATGGGTCTGTGAGCTACTGCAGGGCATTATGGACTGAGGTGCAGGCAGGATGGTCCTTCCATCCAGCCCCTTCCCCAGCTGCTCCATCTAGCCAACATGCATACATACATTTATTTATTTATGCATTTTGGTTTTCTGACACAAGCTCTCACTATGTAATTCCAGCTGACCTTGAACTCACTATGTAGCCGGGGCTGGCCACGAACTTTTGCCTCAGCCATCTGAGTGCTGGGATTACAGGTCTGGGCTACCACACTCAGCTCAGCCAACCTTTGCTACAACCGGTCAGGGGTCTCAAAAGTAAAGTAGAATCTGACATTGACTAACTTCAGGAAGAACACTGGATTTATATGGGCTGTTGGAAGGAATCAGATTTTGGAACAGACGAGATTCAGAAGGTAGGCGATTGGAAATAGAGTGAACTCACGCTGCAGATACAGCCTGCGAGGCTGTCGGCTGCCGCTCCCTGAGCTTGAGCACTGCTGGCGGCACCTCAGTTCTTTCTACACTCACCACTAGAACACTGCTTACGTGAGAGGCCAAGTTCTGACTGGAAGCCCCTACATTCCTGAAGCCTGGCAAAATGTCCTGCGATAGTTGCTTCTGTGTGCGGACATTCCATGAAAACTGTTCTGTAAGGAAAGAATCCTTTAAAGAGAAGGACGCACTTTTATCCTGCAAGTTGCTGCCTCAGTTTCACTTACTAATGGAAGAAATTTTGTCTGCCTTCTACTGTTATTAAAAATTTTCATTTTTGGAAAATTTGGGGGTTTTCATGTCATGTGTATGATTCGGATCCTAGCTCCAAACATTCACAAGTACAAGCTTGAGATTGGGACACGCTTTTGTATCACTTGCTTCAACTAGAGTCATGACCATGTATTTTCATGGTGGTCCCATGCAGCGCCATTTTTTTTTTCTTACTTCACTTAGTGCAAACCAAGCCTGCTTGGCCAGGGTTTTTCTTTGGGTCCTTCACAAGCAGACAAGATCTTGGCTGCTTCCCCTTCACCGGTGACAGCTGATTCTACCTCTCGTCAATCTCACCGAACTCCTGCTTTCCCGTCGCTCCTGCCCTCCCAGGAGCCTCTTCCTGACAGCTTAGTTATGTAGAAAAATTGTACCTTAAAAAAAATCCAGCGTTCTAATGTATGCTGAACTGGAATACATTTTTCTCAATTTCAAACTGCTTTATGGACAGAGGTGACTGCTTCTACACATAGTTTTAGATTTGCTGACTAAATGGACGAGTGAATAGATGTAAGAGTTTTATATTATGTATATGTCATGAATAGAGATAATTAGGTGTGTGTTGTGCCTTTTCCTTCAGTATTGTCTCACATTTGCTGAAACTTTCAAAAGAGTAAAAAATGTGCTTAGCAGAGACTTCATACTATAAGAACATGTGGGTTTTTTTTTCATATCAAAAGGAAACTTGAGCACATTAAAAATTGAAACTGGAAGGAGATTCTCTGGGTAGAGAGCAATTAGTGGAGTGATATCCAGAAACGTCACTGAAAATTCCTCTTTTTTTGTGCTGGAGCCATTTATCTGATGCCCACCCAACAGCATTCAGGACTCTAGGAGGTCATTTCCTTTTGACCTGGGAGAAATGGCTCCTGCAATATAGCCATAGATTTTCACAGGAGACTTCCAAATTGATTCCCCTGAAAGACTAGGAAGTCCCTGAGAGGGAGGGGATATGTATACGCATATGTATACCATACATCTGTGTCTACATCACTTATATATACACCTATATCATCTGTCATCTGTCATCTCTCTATCCATCTGTACATCACCTATTTATCCCATCAGGGTTCGTTGGTGGTTAAGATTCAGGCTCTTGTCTATATACACATCTCAGTAAAAGTCACTAACACTAATTATAAATATAGTTATATATACACACAGAGCTTTTTTGTTACTATTAAGCCAGAAAAAGGACAGAGGCCAGATAAAGTAATACAAGCAACGTTTCTGGAGAATGTGTCATATGGATGTTGTTACTGGCTTTCAGCATGCATCCCCCAGGGAGCATCTTCATCCCAGCTCCTGTAGAAGAAGCCAGCTTTGACTCCCAGTATTTAGTCTCACTTGGATGTACCTGTGTGTCAATGTCCAGATACAGAGAAGGCATTTCCTTCTTCACTCTGCATAAGGCTGTCATCCTTCGTGTTGGCTTTTGTTTGAGTATCTACTTTTCCCGTATGAGACTGACACTGCCAGTGTCTTTGCAGGAGGCATCCTCCTGCTAGCAGGGTTTTTCCTTGTTCTCATAATAAATAAGGGAGTTAAGACCTGAAGCAGCTCAGAATAGCCTTTAACCTATATGCTTTTGGCACCAGATGAGGTAGATGCAGGATATTGATGTATGATTTTAATTTCTCTGAGAATAAAAGAATTAATGTTTACTTGGAATTCCCTTAATTGTCAATCACAAAGTTTTAATCAGTTAGAATTTGTATTACAAGGCTTTATGGTGCTTTTTATGTAGCAGTATCATATACTGTACTGATAATAGCAAAATCTTTTCATATATAGCAAGTGTGAGTTTGTAGTTCTGCTTCTTTACTATGTGAATTTGAGCCAGTTATTTTACTTTGTTAAACTTGGTTTAGTTAGCTATGGAATACAGACAGTGGCGGTCTCCTGTGGCTGAGTAATGTGCATAATCTATGGAAATTACTTTGCATAGCGCTACGCACTTCCTTTTTCATTTAGCTTTTTCCTTTTAATGAATTCTTTCACTAAATACAATGTAGCAAAGTTTGCTCTGGAAAATTTATATGATGAATAAGACAAAATAGAACTACTTTTTCAATTGCATACCAGTGAGAGGTAGGTTCTAGTGTAACTGACCAGTCTATGAGGAAAAGCACTGAAGTTGGTGTTCTTCCACCACACACACACACACACACACACACACACACACACACACACATCATGAAAAAGTGAAGCCCTCCAGTGTGTATGTGTGGCCCCCAAAGTGACCTATCAACTTAGAATATTCTTACTTTCAAAAAAGGCAAAAGATTTATTCGATCTGAAGAGAAGCTAGAGTATATATTTTTACTTTTAAAAGAACAGCCAAGGATCCCCAAGACTTTAAAGAAAGATTGCAACATGAATTGAAAAACTCAAAGTAGAATTTTACATAGCAGTTGCTGTCCAGATGATGTCATAAGCTATTTAGAGGTAGAAGGTTTTCTAATACAGGAGACTGGCACTTGTCATTTTGTATTGAGAATTCCTATCATGGTGATACCAAAGCTGGATATTTTTACATGGGCTGACCACAGGACAGAGTGCTGTTATTAAAACTACTGGAAAGAACCCCTGGTAGGAAGCCCAGGAGCAGTGACACCACTTACTGGCATCTCTTTGCTGGAATGGGGAATGAGAACTGGAACACAACAGATCAGGGATTCTCTGGGAGGCACCCTGTGCTACTTTACAAATGGTTGCCTTTAGCAGGTGTTATGATGTTTTCCCAAAGCCTGTATGTTCATACGTGGGGCTGCTAGGATGTCACTGAATCAAGGGGGTGTAATACACATCAGTAGATTAGTCCACGGACAAGTTGATAGTTAAATATGACGCTGAGAGGGGAAGCCTGGTTGGAGGAGGTGGTTGATTGAGGAGTGGCCTTGAAGGGTCTATTTCCCTCCCTCCTCTCTTGATCTTTTTCTGTTGCCATGCCACCAGCTAGTTCTCCTCTGCCATGCCCCTCTGCCATGCCATAAACCTCTTCAAGCTGTGAGCCAAAATAAGCTTTTCCTCCTTTAAGTTGTGAGTGTGGGATAATGTGTCCCAGCAAGAAAGTAACTGAGATGGCAGGTTCTGTCCCCACTTCCTGTCTCATGTTTTCTGGCTGGGTCCTGCTCTGCTGTAATAGGAAAGGGAACAGCATTTCCCTGTTTGCTTCTGATCAGTGAAACACACTGACACAAGCTTCTGGGTTGGCAGTTCTTCTCTCTCCCAAAGCTGTGGGACCAGCCAGATCAGCAGCAGCTATGTCTGCTAACCTGAGTTTTGGCCCTGGGCTCTGGCGGATGACGGGAACAGGCAGTACTTTCTAGAGGAGTTGTTGCCTGGACTTTGAGCAGGGATGAATGGGAATTGCATGGGTGGGGATGGCACTGAAAGAAACAGATGGGTACAGAAAGAAAGAGTTGGTGTTCCCATCATTTCTAGAAGAAGTGAAAGGAATTGATGCTTTTCCCAATTTTGTGTTGAAGGAACAGTTGATAAGCGGTTGAAGCTCCCCAGTGGATAATTTAGTCGGTGCATAACACAGCAGGAGTGGGCAGCTCTCTGAGCCCCCAGTGGCTTCTCCCCCTTTCTTTTTTTGAGGCTTTACTTTTTATAGCAATTTTAAGTTTCTTATTGAGCTTTCCTATATTTTCTCTGCCCTCACATATGCACAAGCTTCCCCATTCTTACTCTTGCACTGGAGTGATACATTTGTTACCGCGACCCATGGAAACAGGTCACCATCACTTAGAGTTCCTACTTTGTATTAGGGTTCACTCTGTGTCGTACATCGTACGGATTTGGAAACGTTTATAATGACAAATACCTACCATTGTTTTACTAATTCTAAAAGCCCTCTGTGCTCTGATACATTTTCTAATAGGGATTCTGTAGTGGATAAACAATTTGAGAGCCCCAAATTATATATATATATATATATATATATATATATATATATATATATATATATGAAAAATAAGTAGTGAAGAAATAGAAGCAATATTGATCTGGCACATACCACATGCTAGGCAGTGTTATGCATTATAATGTGAGATCGAATTGAAAGCTTTGGAGATGGAAACAGCTCAGAGAGGATAACTGTCCCAATTATTACATTTCGAAGCTCCAAGGCCTGAAAAGAGTATTGTGCCTCAATACCCAGATACAAATAATGTAAATTTTTAACTTTTTAAGGCAATCAAACTAATTTTAAAAGAGAATCACTTTTTTTACTAGAAATATTTGTCTAATCTTCTATAGATTATACAAATTTAAGTGCCACCTAATTTAAGTGCCATCTAATTTAAACATGTAATAGTCCCATGAGGGAAGATCTACAATCCAATATGTTAACCCTAATTGTCAAAATAATACTCTTTATTCAAGAAAGGAGAAATGAAGGAATAATCTGAGTTGTGGGTCCATTTGGAAAGTTACAGGTAACTTTGTCAGTATACTGGAAGGTACAGTGTTAAAAATGAGCCCACTAGACTTAGAAATAATGATAACATAAACAAAAAAGGAAGAAAAACATGCATTGCAGTTAATGTCTAAAATGAAAGAAAAAATATCCTTCAAACATCACAACAGATCTTTTAATAACTAATTTTTTAACATTAAGATTGTTGTTTAGGCGAATAATCTATTCTTTTTGAAGATTTAATTAAATGTTAAATATGTTAACTAATTTATAGAGATAAATAATTTCTGTGTCCTGTACAAATTAAAGGGCCCATGAGTATTTCCTCCCCCACCCGCCAAAGCTCAATTTTGCAATGGTCTTAGAAGAAAATGAACAATTCACAATTTAAACAAAATTAGTAGCATTACCTAAGTTTACAGAACCCCTTTTCATCACCTTTTTTTCTAATAGCAAAGATTACAAGGAAAGAATTGAATGACTAAAATGTAAGAATATTTGGGTAAAAACTATTAATTTTTTTTAACCATCTAATAGAGGTAAAACCTAAAACACAGGATGACAGTAAACTGTGTCAATAGCACTGACAGTAACTACTTCCGATTTCAATCAGCAGAGATTATGCCATTAGTAACACTGATTGAAAAGGTGGCACCATGAATAACAGGAACAAGAAATGATTCGGAAATTGTTCCAGCCAAGGAAAGCAGACACTGGACATGCCAAAGGCTGTCCCCACAATAGCCGTCCATCTCAAAAACTCGGGAACATCTGCAGGGATTTAAGCCCACTTCACTATTCTTAGTTTTGAATGTTCAGGTCACAAATAGTTAAGAAATCCTTTTCCCTCCTTCACAAAGAATGTTTCATGTCCTGTTGGTAATCCTTAAAAGAGCCGAATCATGGGTTCTCTGGACTTACCTACATCAGGCCAGCTAGAATTTGAAAATTATTTTCAATGAATTGAATATAATTTTGTGCACTTATAGATAGATATTGAAACATCCTTGCATGGAGTATGGTTGTGTTCCATTGTGGGAGAGCCTTACACTGAATTTCAGCACTATTATTATTTTTTTAAAAATTTTGTTCTAAAGAGAAAAGAACAAAAACAAAGACAAAAAGAAAACAACACAAAAACTACAAAAATGATACAGAACTTCAGCATTATTTAAAACTTCTCGGCTTGCCAGGAATGAGGTATGATCTCACCATCTAATTTGTAGATTACTCCAACTTTGATTTTTTTAAACACGTCCAAAATATCCCCCTTGGTAAATGTCAGTGCAATAAATCATTGATCATATGAGCATATTTGAGGAAAACAAGGTTCAAACAGCCATATCTTCCTTTCCTTCTAAAAGTTACCCTATATGAGAGAATAATTGTTTTCTATTGAAAAATTATGGCTATGATAATAATTCAAGATGAAATTTCTCACTCTTTTTTCCCCTGTGTTTTTGGTCTCCAAAGTGTATGCTTCATATAGATTTTTCAGATTGCCAGTTATAGTTAAAAAGTGGATCATGTCAGTAGTTCACTGGAGAAAAAGACCTGAGGAAAATCCTAGGAACCTTGATTAGGACATCAGTAATAGGGAAAAGCCTACAACTATGAACTTGACTATTCAATCGGGGCCCACTGCATGCACAGGAGGTGCTAGGTGGGGCTCCTGTGCACGCAGCAGCGAGCTCTGAGGACATATGATCTGCAGCCGGATCTGCAGAACACAAGCTCTGCTGACTCCGGGTGTGGAAAGCCATCAGAGTAGAATACCAAGTGACAGATTGCAGAAGCTGGCTCTGAGCAGAGGAGTATCTGCGTTGAAAGCAGGACACAGCTCTTCTAGTGATTTGCTAGGCTATGGGCTAGGACACTGGTAGTTATAGGAGCGGTTGCTCTGGAGTGGATTCTTACTGGAAGAAGATGCAGAATTACATTTCCCCTGGACCTGATGCCAAGTTGCCATTGAATAGGTTGGAGCCCTATGGTTTTAAGCTGCTCTCTTATTATTGAGGTGTGACAGGCTGTGGGAAGAGGAAGTGCTTTGGGGGCCAGCCTATCCATTTAGTTGGTATGGAATTTGGTTTGATTAAAAAAATACTTTGAGGCCTTCATTTTGTTGCTTGGGTTCTGATTAGACATACAAGACTTGGCTACTGTTCTTTTCATTGTAAGTTCTCTCCCAGGGTTATTTAGCTCTGAGTGACAAGTTATTCTCCTCAAACTGCCCCACATTTAGTACAAATTTTATCTTCCTGATCATGATCCTTATTCAAAGTGTTTCAATCTCATAGTTAGAATTTTCTTTCTCACCCCAAAAATCTCCTGGAAAACTTTGGGAATGGATGGAAGGGTAGAATTTGAAGTAGATGAATTTTGAAATTGGGACTCCCAAATTTCAGATTTCCACTAATTTATATGTTACATAAGATCTAATTTTTTAAATGTAAAACAGGAAAGCAATTCTCTCTCTCAGATAGTGAGTATTAAGAGATACCATGAATTAGTCTGAAAATATACCACATGAACCACATGGTGTAAGTGTCAGCTTTTGCTTTAAATGTGGACCATACCAATGTTTTATATGGGTTTTGGACTCACTGAGTCAGGAGTGCGGGAAATGAGAGAAGAAAAATACAGCCTCAAGGGCAGGAAAATGCTGATTATTTGACCAGAACAGAAGTGTTGTCCTAAAGTCTATCTCTTCCCTAACCAAATGGGGTAACCTTTCTCTAGAGGGAGTTGAGGGCAGATGGTGGAAAGAGGGGATTTGGGAAGTTAATTTTTGGGAGGAATTGAAATTTGAATTTAACACCTATGGCAACGCCATTAAGTCAAGCTATGTGAGTGCAAAGAAAAAAAATTATCAATGACTAAGAATTTGGTGGTTAGATTAAGCTAATTCGGATTTACTTCTTGGGGTTGGCATCTTTATGAGGTCTACAAAATTATCAATCTCTGTAAATTTTTTCCTAATTTGCATAATATGTATAATAATAGAATCTATTTCTCTAAGAAATAAATGAGTTAATGTATATAAACATATATTATAATATTTGGCTTATATTATGCACTCCATAAAATTATTACTATCATTAATTTAAAAAAGCAGAACACAAATATTTACCTAGTAGAACATGTCAAAGTTATATTTCATTTATTAATGAGGTAACCAATATGAAGACAAAAATGGTTCTAGGAATATTAGAGATGTAAGGAAAGATATACACAATTTCACGGGTGTATATGGTACCTAAGTTCAAGTACATGTGAATAGTACATGCTGTCCACATGTGGATTGTCCTCTGAGAAACTGGTTGTATCTTTAAGTTTTACCTGTACATTTGGTCTAATATAGCACAGAGCTCTGAAAATTTGGGAAGAATTTCCCTACCAACTGAAGCAAGAGGCATAAAGTGGAGTGAAAGCGTTGTTTGTTGAGCCCCGAGCTTTATTTTAAGCAGGATCTGAGGATAAGAGCAGTAATGGAGCTTGGTGAAAGATAATCATACTTTTAGAAGATGATAGAAAAATTGCCTTGTATCACATGTATCTTGCCTATGTGTGCTGTGGGCAGAATGTTCTTAGGGTTTTCAAAAATGCTGCGTTATTTTACGCATTTTCTATTCATTCCATGTCTCTTTTTTCTTTTATGGAAAAAAGTAAAACAAAATTTCATAACAAAATAATAGGAGAATAACAATACATTAGATATTGTTACCTTTAAAGTAATTACTCAGGGTACAAGATATGGGCATAAACATTCTCCAATTGATATCAGCACAAACTTTTCTCTTTTATGAACTAAGAGGCACTAATAGTATAACTAAAATTTTCTCCTCCTTTTCCTTGCCCATTTCCCTATTCTTGTTCCTTTTTACTTTTAAACAGTTTCTTCCCTATTTACAGTGTCTATTATACATTCTGGAACTTATTCACTCATTCAGTTTCTCACACGAGTGAGACAATGTGATGTTTACACATGTGGGTCTGATCTATTTTACTTATGAGCAGGGTCTCGAGTTGCAACCATTTACCTAGAAGTCTCAAGTTATCCTTCTTTATGACTAAGTACTCCATCATAGAAAAAACACATCTTTTATATCCCTTAGGTTGATGGGCATTTGGGTAGTTTCCAAGATTTAGCTATTACAAATTGTGCTGCTGTAAACATGGGCGCACATATATTGTTGTGGTGTAATACTCTTAATTCTTTTGGGAAGATACCAAGAAAGGGAATAGCTGAGTCAAATGGGATATTTAATCCTAGCTTTTTGAGGAATTTCCATGCTGATTCCCACAGTGGTTGCACTAGTCTACACTCCCACCAACAGTGGAGAAGGGTTCCTTTCTCCCTACACTTTGCCAGCATTTGTTATTGGTTGATTTCTTAATGATGGCCATTTTTTCTGGAGTGAAATGAAATCTCAGTGCTGTTTTAATTTACATCTCTCAAATGACCAATGATGTTGAACTTTTTTTTATATATTTATTTGTCATTTGTATTTCTTCATCTGAGAAGTGTGTATTCATCTCAGATGCCCATTTTTGAATTGGATCTTTGAACTTGGAGGGCCTGATTTTTTTCAATTCTTTATATATCCTAGATATGAGCCTTGTGTCTGAGGGACAATTGACTATAATTTTTTCCCACTCTGTGGGTTGTCTTTTTACTCTATTGGTGATTTCTTTTGATGTGCAAAAGCTTTCCAGTAAGATGAGATCCTAGTTGTTGATTCTTTGAAGTATTTCCTGTGCAGTTTGGTATTTGTTCATGAACTGTCTGCCTACCCTATGTCTTTAAGAAGTATACCTACTTTCTTTTCCAGTAGGTTTAGTGTTTCTGTTTTAATATTTAGATTTCTTTTATCCACTTTGACTTTAGTTTGGTGCATGACGATAGGCATGGGTTGGGTTTTAGTGTTCAGCATGTAAAGAGCCAGTTTTTCCTGCACCATTTGTTAAAGAGGCTGTCTTTCATTTAGTGACTATATTTGGCACATTTGTCAAAGATAACGTGGCTGAGTGTCTTTGCAGCTGTGCCTACATCTTTTACTCTGTTCCACTGATTCTCAAGGCTGTTGTTTTGTCATACTATCTGATCCTATCACCGTAGTTTTGTAGTATCTCAAGTCAGTGATTGTGATGTCTCCTGCCTTGCTTTTGTTGCTATTCTAAGTCTCTTTTGGTTTCAAATGAATTTAGGAATGTTTTTCTAGTTCTGTGACATATGCTAATGGTATTTCATTAGAATTGCATTAAATCTGTATCACAATTTTGGGAATATGATCATTTCACTTTGTTGGTTCTTATCCATGAGCAAGGGATATTGTTCCCATTTCTGATATCCTCCTTGATTGCCTTTTTCAGAGTACTGGAATTTTTAATTTATTATATGATTTACTTCCTTTGTTAGATTGATTCTTAAGTATTTCATTTTTTTGAATGCTATTGTGAAGGGTGTGCTTTCCCTAGTTTCTCTCTCAGTGAGTTTGTTTGTGTACAGGAATGCCTTTGAATTTTGAGTGTTGACTTTGTATCTGGCTGTGCTACTTACTGAATTTGGTTATTAAATCTACAAGTCTTTTGGTGGAGTTTTTGGGGTCATCCATATAGAGTATCACGTGATCTGCAAATAATAATTTTACTTCCTGTCCTAACCTATTCCTTTTATTTCTTTCTTTTCTAAATGCTTTAGCTAATATTTCTAGAACTATATTGAGTCTAATTTTGGTTGTTCATTTTATTTTGTGGGAGTTGGCATAATCAGGCCAGGGCTACAATTTATTTTGTATGTGATTTTAAAAATGGGGAAAATACTTATTTCTTTTCACCCTTTCATGGCACATCTGCCCAGGTAATGTTGACATCAGATGAGAACTAGGACTCCTGGACCAGAAACATACTGTGGAGCTTTCTTAGGCTGAAAAGCGGAGTGGGAGCACAGACCTCCCCAGCTCCCTGCCTTTTTCAGTCTACCTGATCTTCCTGGATAATCTTAACTTTTGTCATTGTGAACCCCACTTCTTTATTCACACTTTGTTCCATGTCTGTTTTCTTTATTTATTTTAGTTTTCAACTTTTATAGTCAACCCATGCATAAGGCACAGAATCTGTATCAACAGTCATGGAGAGTCATGGAGGGTACCGAGGCTACCTGGAAAGAACTGAAGAGATCCAAAACAAAAAAGAATATTGAAGTTTGGACTTTAGATACGGTAGTTATCATTGCTTTTGTGACCTCTTGGGATAACTTGTCTTCCTTTCTCACTTATCACAGGATGATTACAAGATATATAACAACACAAACTGAATTTTCTTCTGAAAAGATCCTTTTTTAAAATCAGATTGTATTGGTACATTTTAGATAAACATAATGATCACATACATCATAAGGAACTTGTTGCTGTTCATGATATAACTTGAGTCTTTTTTCTCCATTCCCCTGCCCTGTTTTCAACCTCTCCTTCCCTCCCCACTTACAAAAGCTTTGTTTCCATTTTTCCTTTCTTTTCTCATCTTTAAAAATTTTTCCCATCTTTCCTTTCTCTCTCCTCCCTCTGTTTTTGCCTTGCCCATCTCAACATGTTCTTCCTATTTCATAGGTATGTAAAAGATGCTTAATTGGAATAGACTGAGGGTTTTTCTTGAGTGATATACAAAAAGTTAAAAGTCGTAGATTTTTACACGAGATGGGTGGTTGAATTAGATGATCAATGAGATCATTTCTATTCATCAGATATTGTGATTTTTAAAATACGAGTAAACAAAAAGGATAAATCTGAATGGAAAAGATGTCTTCTAGCACACCTGGAAGACTATGCAACTGAGTAGTTCAGAATGGATAAAAGTTCTTAACCTGGCCATTAGTAGGAGTTTGTATATTGTAAGATCTGACTTCATTTTATTTTCAAATGTAATTTCTATTGCACTTTCAAAACAAAAACAGGGCAAAAGGAATGGGAAAAATAAGAAAAACACTCTTGAAACCTAAAAAGAGCATACAGCCAAAGTAAAACTATATTCAAATAGTAGATTTGAAAGATAAAGGTAAAAACTTTTCCCATAAATAGCAAAAGGACAGAGAAAAGTAGGATGGAGAGTCCATCATTTGAGTAATAAACCTTTTATGAAGAATATGTTTACTTATTTAACCTTAACAAAATACACTTGGAGATTGCATTTCTAGGGGAAATGTTTGAGAAAGTTCTCAAATATGAGGAATTAATCAAACAAATAATATTTATGACATATACTGATTCTATTCATTTAGGTTATCACGTTCCTGTACATGGCTTGGCGTGAGCATTAAGTGGGAATAAAAGAACAATAATATTGAGTGGTTATTACATAACAAGTATATTCCCTATGATTTTCTGCTCTGCATCCATCTTCAGTTCATTAAAATCTAGTCTACTTAATGGAATTGTGATTAGATTAAAGGGAAAAGGCATATGTATTAGAAAGGCACCTTAGTTTTTATTGGAGATTATATATATGAGGTATCTTCCCAGAATAGTTAAAGATGTCCTATTATAATGATACACACATGCCCGGCATAACTTGTAAAACTAAATTAGAGAGCCACCTATATGGCCATATGCAGATGAATGAATAAAGAAAATGTGGTACTTATACACAAGGGACTACGACTCTACAATAGGAAGGGATACGTTTGAGCCATTTGTTGGATAGTGTACGCACCCGCAGACCGCAGTGTTAGGTGAAACAAATCAGACACACCAGTTTAAATATCACAGGATTTCTCTTGTATGAGCAACCCAAAATATAGTGGTGGGGAGGAAGGAGAGGGGAAAGGCACAGAAAGGAAGATGTGGTACGTGCGTACACCGTACCAACTCCCCACAATGAATGGGATCGTTATGTGCTGAAAACATGTACTAATAAAATATAGGCCTGTGGGAAATCCTATATGGGATTTATTTTAGAATACAGTAGTCCAAATACACAGGAGCATCTGAAGGAAAGTTTTTGAAATAAAGATTACAGTTGATGTTCAGTAATGAATTTAAGCAAGTTAATTACACCGTCACTTTTGATAGGTGTGGGAAATGTTTAAAATGTGTCAAGATTAAGAGGCAACTAATGATAAATAATCAGACAAGATAATTCCTACAAATCAGCTCTCTGACAAGTAGAATTGGCACCTGAGAAGGCATTTTAGAGGGTCTGGTGACTTATTGGATTGTTGAGGGTGAGAAAGAAGAAAAACTACAGGATGGCATTTAGACTTTGGCCTATGAAATTGACACCTTCATTTGGTTGTCATCATATAAGAAGGAGAACATTTTAGCATAAGATACATTTATTTCCCATGGCCTGGTTTTAGGTGTTTGTCACTTAGCCAAGTGAAGACATCTGGTAGGTGTTGACGACACGGGACATAAGTCCAAGTCAGAATGAAATGTGCAGCTGTTGGCCATACAGGATGGGCTAGCCTTAGCCAGTATGAATTGACTGCATGTTTATCTCCAGAGCATCCTTGTGTACGACACTGACAGTAGCCAAAACAACATAATATACTTATTGACGATAAATAATTTTCTATAACTGTGGTTCCACAAGCTGTTTTAAGGTTGGAAGGCCCAGCTTGCAAACACTGTCTAGAAATAATTAGATTAGAATTACACAGTGATAGAAATACTTGCATTTAAGTAGAATATCATGGTTTTAATGGTTCAGGTTGGTCATATAGGTGGAATATTCCTATAGGACCAATTGATTGGAAGAATAGTGGAGTTTGGCTTTCTCAGTACCAAAAAGCTTCCAACATATGTTACTGGTAGACAAGTAAGAGTCAGTGTGCGTCCTGTGCAACCCAGTGGGAAGATGATGCAGAAGCCCACTCCTAAGGTTTGTGGACCCCTTTCAATGCTCATCTTTCTGCTGCTGCGCTATACCCTTTACCTGGAATACAGTTCTGTAGTTATAAATGATTTGATTTGAATTTTGTGAGCCCTTTTGGTGGTTAAATACTTAAAATAATTAACTCACAATGAACACATCAGTAGATGATATTTTAACCCTAGAAGTCAGTGGAGTTACTGGAGGAAACTGTGTGGGATGATGAGGTAAGGAAACTGTGTGGGGTGAGGTTGAAAATAGGAGGTACCTCCATAATTAGTGATGGGAAAGGAAGAGACCGTCATGTGTGATGCATACAACAGCATGAGGAAGGTAAATCAAGCTTCAATATTCTTGTTTACAAAAGAGGAAACTAGGTTAAAAACATTTCCTCTCCAAGGCCACACCACAGGTCCTGAGAGTTGTAGGCCTGGCTGCTTCAACTTTAGCAAATTGCCTCTAGATTAAAGCTAACCTTTAGAAAAAGTTATCTGGAGAAAGCTTGAAAAGTCTGGCAAAATTTTACTGAGGTGTTTTGCTTTTCTGACCAGTAAAGATGTTAAAAATAAGAAGAACGCATCCGCCATCCTGCAGTTAGGGTTTTGGAAATATCACTGTCCGATAGGAAAAGTCTGTTGCTTTCCATAAGCAAATCTTCATGTTCAGGATTTACTTTTTTTCCTTTGCCTGTTTTTAAAAAATTTATTTTAAAAGTAAAAGAAGAGAAACATTAACAAACAGTCATCCGTTTAGAAAATAGCATAAGAACAATACAAACAATACAGAGTTACAGACAAAGTGGTAGGAAATGAACAATTGCTATTGTATTACATATTGATATCTCCAAAGTTGTTTCTCAGGAAAACAAATAGTGACGAGCAATATTGATCAAACAAGTAATAATGAACTGTTCCTTTCAGTAAAGCAATAGAAGACAGTAGCACCACTCTTAGCTGTCCTGTACATACATACATACATGATTTCCCCTTCTTTCCCTTCTTTTTTCCCTACACCCCAGTTGTCCTTTGCTTTTGAGCATTTTCCTTTCATTTTACAATGTCTATCATACCTCCTAGTTTGTATTCACTCTTTCAGGTTCTTACATCAGTGAGAAAATACATTGCTTACACATGCAGGTCTGATTTATTTCAGTTATGAGTATGGTGTCTAGTTGTGACCACTTACCTGTAAGGATTTGCTTTTTAATAAAATCAATTAACATCTTAACTACTGCCTTGAATAAGCTCCTCTTTACTAAACAGGATTTTGCTAAGTCCATAGTATCTCCTTGCATCTTCCTGCTCTTGGAAAATGATAACCGTAATACACCTTGAAAGCGTGTATTTCATATTGCTAGCACTGGTAGAACTTGCTTTTTTGCAGCACATATATTTCTGAGATGAATGTCACTTAAAAATGGATTCCTATTTTAAGAGTCCTAAACTGTGGATTATGATGAAACTAAGCTCTAGGCTGTTCTTAACTTTAGAAGCTTTTGCAGATCTTTCTGTCACCAAGTGGCTTTCCCTTGCAAGTCCTTGAAAGGCAGGAGGGCCCTTCTACTTTGTAAACATTTTGATCCTAGAAGGTACTCAAAATGCACATCATCTAGCATCACTGCTGGAATATTGTCCGTGGTAACATATTTCAAATATAAAAACAAAGTGAAACCAATAATGTGTGATCTATATTGTTTATTTGTTTTTGGAAATGGTTTTACCATCTAGCTGTGAATAAGAAACCTGTAATGATTTCCTTCCATATTTGAAGAAAAGTACCATACCCCTGAGCTTGCTATGATTTGAATCTGGGCTTTTATTGAACATATGCATATTTCTTTCTATTGAACTTGATAAATATTAATGTTTAACGTGTTTGTCAATGGGTTCAATACTAGGTATGTAAGTTAAACATACGATCTTGACTAGCAGTAACTTCTAATACAGTTGGGGCTGAGATAATTGACTTCTGAGAAAAGGTTAGTGTTTAAGAAGATGGAAATGCGTTACTCTCATTTGATCATTATAGAGTGTGTATGTGAATCAGATGATCAGGCTTTACTCTGTAAGCATGCATAATTATATGTCAATTTAAAAAATCAAAATATTCTATGTATTTGTTAAAAGTTAAAAGGCAAAATTTGACCAAGTGGATATAAAGAGATATGAGAGAATAAGGGCTTTTTTTTTTTTAATCCAAAGCTACTTATTAAACACTGTGATAGTTTGTCCTCACAGCAATCTTTCATGCTGGGGTAACATCTCTGCCTGCAGATGGTATCACTAAGACCCAAACAGTGTTAGTTTTCTCAGCCAGTGTGGGAAATGATGAGAACCTATATTGCCTGGTTACAAAGGCTGCCAAGGCCACTGTCTTTGTCTTCTTGTGATATATATGTATTTTTTTGTACCAGGAATCTAATACCTTTCACATGACACTGAACTACATCCCTGGCCCCTTTGTGATACATTGTAAAGCAGTTTCCTTCTCTTCTTTTGTAGGTCAGGCCGTGTTGACGTTCCATCCTTATCACTTGTTTTGTGGTTCCTTTGATCATCTCTGTTTATATGATTTTTATTATGTGTCTTGATGTTTCTTCCAGAGCTTTGATCTCACACTGAGAACTTTTTTTTTTGAAATTTCAAATAAGTTTTAACTACCATGTAATATTTGCACTCATCTGTGAGGTGCAATAATATAATTTTACAGATGTATATGGCATATAATGATCAAGTCAGAATAATAAATATTTTTATCTCCTAGGATATTATCTCTATGGGCTGGTGCAGAATCACACTGTCAACCAATAATTCATCATTTGCTCTTATATGTACTTGAAAAACCTGGTAGGTGGATCTAAATTCCCTTTTTTCCCTCTTCATTGCTTTTTTTCTGGTCCTGAGATGTGGTTTCAGCCAGCACTGACACTTGGCATTTACTATAACCATTAACATAGAAAATTCTATGAGTCTACCATCACTACATATCAGAGGCTTAAACAAGCCAAATGCCTAAGAAATAAATAAGTTTGATTCCTTTTCCTCAAAAAACATTATGGTGCCAAGTAAGATAATAATAGTACCCATTTAGTAAGATTTTTATAAAAATCAACTAAATTAGTATGTGCAAAGTATGTAACTTGTAGTTCCTGATACATTTCACATTTACAAAATAGGATAGTAACATTAGTATTAGTGTTTTTAAATTTGTTGATAGTTTTAAGCTTACCAAATTTATATTTTATATGGATCACTAATTAGTATAAATGATGTAATGTGTGTAAAAGTTCTCAAACAGTGCCTGGTACATAGGTATTTAATACATGTTAACCATTATCCCAACGTAGACCTTCAAGGTTCTAATTTCAGTATTTTATTGTATACGCACACATCAGTTATGCATTGACTGGTGTATTAAGGAGTTAGAGATCATAAAAGTAAATTTCTTTCCTTTGAAAAAATATTATGGTTTAAGAAGATGCAAAACATAAGTCCTGACATGTGTTTCCTTAAGCACGAATGATGGTCATTTCCAGTGAAAACCTTTCAGGTGGCATCTTCTGTGTTTAGTCAGGTTCAGTGGCCTATGGAACCTGTGCTGGCTCCGGTGTGTGGTGGTTGCCATTCCCGGGCCCAGTCTCGTGGCCCCAGAAGTGTGGAGATAATGCATGCATCCGAGAGACATTATATTGCTTTTACACATATCACAGATGCAATTACAGAAATAGAATGTAATGAGAAGAAAAAAGTAGAAATAAATAAAACAATGAAGCACCACAGGGAAATGTAAGTTTTGGAAAGAGGGCAGCTCTGCAACAAAAGGAGCGGAGTTAAGAATAGTTCTTCCTACACTGCTTCCTGCTTGGGTTTCATCTGCTCCTTAGGGAACATGACTTTAGTGAAGCCCCAGTTGAGATTTTGAGATAGTTTCCATGGCAACAGGTTCTAAAGTGACATAAATCCCGAAGCACTTTTCTTGATTATTCTATCATTCTAACAAGAATCCTCTAAGCTCCTGGAGAAAAGTCAACTTTTAATGATGCCTCTGTCTCTTTTGCTTTCTGTGCCCCAAGGAACCTCTGACTTGTGGGGTTCATGTCAGGTTTGTAATAATGGTTTATTTTCTTTAGTTATGAGTTGATTGCAGTGGGACTGAGAGCAGGGATTGGGATGTGTCATAATCACTGAGGCAGTGAGAAATTTGTAAGATTTACACTTGAGGCTTCTCCTAGCCTAGCAGTGACTGAAATCTACCCCACATGTAGGGGAATAGCAAGGACTTGTGTATGGCCAATGTCACTCAATATACACATGCACACAAACAAACGACTGATGTAGGAGTTGTAATTAGCTTGCCAAATAGAGGAAAGAAGTTGTTAGTGTGATTGACTTTAAGCCCCTTGTAGATGACTCCTGATGCCTTACCAGACAAAAGTCACCTCTTATCAACTGAGTGCTGTTCAAAAATGTCACTATAGATACCTATTTTTTTGGCTAAGGGTTTTATCTTCCTTATAACAAGGGTTGTTAATTTCCTATCACCTTGTCTGAAATTCTGCATTGCCTGTATTGTTTTTGTGTTATTTTGCAAATGTCTGCGTGTCTGTTAATATGTTTTCATTCTTTTACCTTTAAAATGAAAAAAGGAAA
This sequence comes from Dinomys branickii, assembly GCA_004027595.1. Taxonomy (NCBI): domain Eukaryota; kingdom Metazoa; phylum Chordata; class Mammalia; order Rodentia; family Dinomyidae; genus Dinomys; species Dinomys branickii. The sequence continues at coordinate 39,252 of PVLD010008460.1, forward strand.
TACCTGGAAGAATGTGAGCCTTGTGGATGAGCCCTAATAAGCTTCAGTAGGCTGTGTGGCAGAATTCACGAAATCCTTCCCGAGAGCAGGTTTGACAGAGACTGGAGGGCAGACCAAACATTACGCCTGGGAATGTGTGAAGAAGAGGAATTTTTACTGAGACTAGAAATGGGCAGAAAAAAAAAAAAAGTAGACCGGAGGCTGTAAAGGAAATTTCACCTGGCTTTGGTTTCCGTGGTGTGCTAGAATCAGGGTGTTGGGAGCGTGGGGAGCAAGGACATGGTGAAATACTCAAGGACCCTAAAGCTGTCTGGGATTCGGTTGTGTGGAAAAGAGGGGCCTTCCACTTCAGGTGCTGGAAAAAAACAATTGTTTTAAAGCCACTCTGAGGTCTATCTACTGTGCTCTTACTCCCATCAGCCCCTCTCTCCTCTTTTAGCTTTATCGAGTTTTACCAAGATTTTCCCTTCTCTCCTTTCATCTCTAACTTTATATGTGTGTGTGTGTGTGTGTGTGTGTGTGTGTGTGTGTGTGTGTATACTTGTTTATGTAAACTTACCGACTCTTTTCTGTGTATCAGTCTCTCTGGTAGGTTCTTCTGTTTTCTTGATTTAATTTGATCCTCACAACAACCCTGTGAGTTATCACCACGCCCCCCCCATTTTGTTGATGAGAACATTGAGGATCAGAGACTAATAAATATTTTGAAAGCTGCTATAAGTCAGGTTTTATATTTGGTTTTAAGGGCATAAAGGTAAATAAATGTCGTTACCATCTCTCATAATTTAAGGAGGGATCTGGATAAGAACATGTCAAGCTTCCATAGACCTAAGGAAAAAGTGCCGTGAGACTTTTTGGTTAACTAAGATATTTTGGTTGATCTCCATTACCTAATAATGACTTGAGATCCTACTCCTGATATTGTGACATTTTGGCAGGGCCTGCTCAAGATAGAAAAGCTCTTTGTAATGTGGAATTTCAGTTAGTGGGTTAATTTATTGATTCATATTTAATTTTCTGACCAAAACCAGCTTTAGATGCAGCTGCTTTCTCCCAGGTGGTGTAAAGAACATTTTATTCATACCTCCTCCAAATACTGTTTTAGCCGAGGTTTCCAAAAAATCCATGCTGGAGACAAGGACTTGAATACATATTGTTTTTAAGGGCTTATTTTAAGTGTTCCTAGAAAAGGGGGCGAGTGAAACAAGGGCTCATGGACAACAAATGCAAGAAAATCTTACCAATTACCTTAACAGAAAATTTATGGCAAGTCCTTCTGAAGCCTTATGAAATACTGCAAAGTAAGGATCACTAGAGATGCAGAAGAGGGGGCTCCCCCTCCTTGCTCCTGGGTGTCCACTCCTTCACATTTCTGGGTTTTCACATACATCTCAATGGCAGAGAAGTTCTCAAATACTTTTCACATTGTGGTTGCAGAGGTGTCCTAGGCCTGGGAAGCATGGTGAAGTCAAGGAGCTCTTGCTGTCTGTCTATGCTTAATGAGGTTTGTTGACACAGCAGAAACCCAAGAGACAGGCTCAGTCATATGAAAGGAGGCGTAAAGATGTCTAACTCAGAGAGCTAGGTGATGGGACTTGCACTCTGGGCCTAATAAAATCACTCAGAGTACAGTGTAAAGAGACTACAGCCATAAGACAGGGGCAGCATTGTGTGATTAGAAGGGTCTTCCATTCCATTTATCTACTAATTGCTCTCAAAATCTATCCCACATCCTTCATCTTATTATGGGTGCTTTGAGTTGGTGCTTTTGAGTTAAGACATTATGTATGAATTGTACATGAAGTATAGCACTTTGGGGGACCATTGCATCAAATAACTGACATATAAAAGCCCATTAGATGAACTGTTTTCCTTCAGCACAGCTCTGACCATGTCACCCTCCAGCTCAGTGTGTTCATGGATGCACATTGCATATATATTTCTTGTCACAGCATTCATGTCTCTCCTTAGTGCTTCCCTTCAAGGTTATCCTCTGTCCCTTACTTAGATTCTCCCTTTTATCCAAACTAGAGGGTAGAAACAGTTTCCCTGAGCCTTAGTGTACCAGGAGATGTTGGACACCCATGTTTTATTCTGGACTGTTTCACCAAATAGCTCCATGACTTGTGTGACCTCAGATGTCCTACCGAGAAAATATAGGGTATGAAGATTGGATCAGAGGATTTAATAAATATTCAGATCACTAGCAGGAGATTTAGAAGAGAAATGCAGATTACAGTGTCCAATTATTGGAGGCTTTGCTTTATTAAGTGTGCAGTGGGGCAGCAGGATATGTACTTTGAATGAGTATATAATTATCTAATTTAATTGTACAGCCAACATTAGATAATTTCTTAAAGCTTCTGTGATGTTTCAGTAGTGAGAATTATAGTCACTATTCTCAAGCAAGGCTTTGAGAGCCTGGGGCACTGAAGAGATAATTTTTATTAGCCTAGGTGGAGTTAGGAAAATAGTAAAGCAACAAAAAGAGAAAAATAAATATCCAGTGGTGTGAAGCAGAATCAAGATGCAACAAGTTCAGGCTCAGCATGGGCACCTTTGGAGGCCGAAAGAAGCAAAGATGAAGGAGAGGGGCCATCAGGGAGAATTCCAACAGTTTGTTAATTTTGGAAAATAATTCTTTAACTGACAGGAATTGTTTTAATGTGAAGCTCAAATTCTAAAAGAAAAATTGGTTTACCCTCTAGAATGGGTATTGTGTAGTTCCTGTGATGCACTGAGATGTAAGTGGTGTGTTAAATGACCTTCTTTGTACTGGCATAGCATTTTATTTTTGTCTTCCTGGGTCTTACCACATTCTTTAATGTGTTTGGTCCGGTGCGTTATAGCATATTTTTCAGTACATTGTCAAAATCTCTAAGGCAAGGATTCTATAGGCCTCATGATCTCCCACAGGGAGATATTAGAAGCAACCGGTAAGAACATCAGAGTGTTGGACTATGATGGACAGATTTCACAAGGTCTTAGTAGTTTAGGGGTCACTTTATATCTAAAATGGGGATTATAAAACCCTGCTCATAGGGTTAGTGGGAGGATTAACCTGAAGCAATGCATTAAAAATGGTATTTTAACCTGGTACATTGAAATCACTATATGTTGGTAGGCCAGAAACAGTGTTTGGTAGGCATTATGTGCTCAATAAATGGTAGATTATTTTTTCACAGTATTTTCCATATTACAAGTATATGTTAATTGAACAATGTTTTTATATTTCTAAAAGCTTATTAAAATATTAACAAGGGTAGAAGTTAAACTTCAGTACAGAGGGCTGTGATCCCAGATGAATTTCTGGCTTTCTGTATCTAAATTCCCAGGTCTCCAAATCCAGAATAAAATTACTGTCTCTTTGCAAGTTGGAGAAAAGCCTTAGGGCAAAGCTTATGCTACACATCCTGTTCTCTATCTCAGGAAACCTCTGGAGGCATGTATGAGACTGTGATCTCCATCAGGAGAGAGAGTGAGGGATGGGGGTGTCATCCTTCATCCACAGAGGCACCACAGCCATGCATCTTTCTGAACAGTTAGGGATAAGAGTGGGTTAACAGGTGCATCACAGAAGCTCTGATCTGAAGAGGGGTAGTAGCTGCATCCGGGTGAATGGCTTGAACCCTCTTAGGTCCTCATCTCAGGTATGAAAGCTCTGTGAGAAGCCACCTCACCCTTCTGCTCTGTCCAGGATGACCATGAGGTGGATACTCCAGGTACAGTTAGGTTGGTTGCAGCCACTGAGAACTCTTCCCAGAAATTGGCCCCTTTTAATAAACTTGTGCCAAAATTATAGTTAGAAGAACACAAGAAAGGGACAAAATTAAAGATTAGAGAGTCTTTAATGGCTTCTCGAGGTCCTTTTTCCCACTAGTCCCTCACTATAAATGGAGACACGTGAATTTTCCAGAGTGCAGAAGTAGTGGGGAACATGAGACCAGGTGCCCGAGCATCAGGAAAGACCCCTTTGCTGAGGTTCAAAACCTGAGTGCATCCAGTGCTCAAGCACAGGAGAGGTGGCTGTGGAGGCACCAGGGGCTGGCTGTCTCTCTGTCTCTCTGTCTCTCTCTGTCTCTCTGTCTCTCTCTCAATTCACCTTTCCTTTGTCCCTGCAGAATGCCTTTAATTGACAATGGGAGCTGAGAACTCCTCCTCTGTGACAGAGTTCATCCTCGCAGGCTTAACGGACCAGCCAGAACTGCAGATGCCCCTCTTCTTCCTGTTTCTAGGTTCCTACGTGGTCACTGTGTTGGGGAACCTCGGTCTGATAACACTGATTGGGCTGAATTCTCACCTGCACACCCCGATGTACTTCTTTCTCTTCAACTTATCTCTCATAGATTTCTGCTATTCCACTGTTATCACCCCCAAAATGCTGATGAGCTTTATCTCAAAGAAAAATATCATCTCCTACTCTGGGTGCATGACTCAGCTCTTTTTCTTTCTGTTCCTTGTCGTTTCGGAGTCCTTCATCCTGTCTGCGATGGCATATGATCGCTACGTTGCCATCTGTAACCCACTGGTGTACACGGTCACCATGTCTCCCCAGGTGTGTTCACTCCTCCTGTTGGGTGTCTATGTGATGGGCTTTGCTGGGGCCATGACCCACACAGCATGCATGGTGAGACTGACCTTCTGCGCGGACAGCCTTGTGAACCACTACATGTGTGACATCCTTCCCCTTCTTGAGCGCTCTTGCACCAGCACCTATGTGAATGAGCTGGTAGTCTTTGTTGTGGTGGGCGTTGACATTGGTGTGCCCACAGTCACCATTTTTACTTCCTACGCCTTCATCCTCTCCAGCATCCTCCACATTCGCTCCGCTGAGGGCAGGTCCAAAGCCTTCAGCACCTGCAGCTCCCACATAATTGCTGTTTCTCTTTTCTTTGGGTCAGGAGCATTCATGTATCTCAAACCGTCTTCTCTTTTACCTATGAACCAGGGGAAGGTGTCCTCCTTGTTCTACACCACTGTGGTGCCCATGCTTAACCCCTTGATCTATAGCCTGAGGAATAAAGATGTCAAAGTTGCTCTGAAGAAAAGCTTGAGCAAAAACTTATTTTCCTAAGGGGTAATGCTTTGGCGAGAAACATTTTTCACTCACCTTGATGATTCGGACTGCATGAGCTACATGTAATAAATTTTAAGTCATTTTCAGATGGCTTCATCTTTCTTATTTTTAAAGGTTCTTTAAGTTAAAGTTCTTAAAGCTAGAAAGCAGTTACATTTATTGGACCATAAAATTGATCTAAATCTGTGTCTCTCAGATAAATGCAGGCTGCATCTCTTTCTTCAGGTCAGCATCTCAGCAGAGCAATGAATAGAACACAGACTTTATCTCGTAATACTGGTTACTTTCCATTATGGCTCAGTCTCTTCCCCTCCCCGGCCCTAAAATGCTTCATTTCCAGTGTGAGTTGGACTAGGATGTTAAAATCTGGTCTGTCTATAGAAATTTTATGTAACTTTTCAAGGACTAATTTTAAATAGCACATTTTTGCAAGAAGGTAGGAGGTATAGGATTTTGTTGAGATGGTCTTGGCTAAATGACCAGAGAAATTCTTAAAACATTTTGCGAAGTGTAGGAGAAAAGTGTTAGGATCCAGAGAGCTCTGGGCCTCATACTACCTGAAGCAGTGGTGTGGAGCTCAAGACGTGAACGTTCTGGGATTTGGCAACAATTCTGGCTGTCAGAACTTACCGAAAATGTCAAGGCTCCAAAGGACAGAATTTGGAAGTTATTGCACACACATTTGTTTTCACATTAGGCTCTTAAAGGCAGAGTGAGGATTGCATCTCGAGGTGATCGGTTTGGAATCTGGAGGATTCTGGAGAACCGTAGAACTCTGTGTTGCTAGTCAGGAATCAGGTGACTCCACAGGCAGAGGAAATTCACCCTGAATGTTCTTGGAGCTGCATGAAGCAAAGACTACCTGGGGTATTTTTAAGGTCCGCAGACCAACTTTCTGTCTCTTAGTACCTACTCCATGTCTGGGTTTTGGAAGAAATTTCCCTAATAGGAACTGATTTTCTTCTTGGGTTAGGGCAATGACATCTTCAAGCTGAGGAAATGAGAGAGCAGGAGGACCATGCTATGATGATATTTGTTTCCCAGGCTTCCTGCTAGCTAGGCCACAGTGGCAGTCACTGAATTCCTCATTTCTTCTTAGGTTGCAGTCACTGCTCACTGCCTGACTTCCTGGTAAGATGTCAGAATGTCTCCCTGCTACTGATATCCAGCACACCCGAACACTCCTTTGTGGTGTCTCTCAGCCATCATTTTGTCTAACCCTGTGAAAATAGTTCCCTCATTATATTTTTTGGTTACTTTGAGTAGATGATATGTATTTTAATGGGTCTCTAACATACTCCCAATGAAGGTGAGATAGGTTGATGGAGCTCAGATTCATACCTGTGAGATAATTGGTACCCTGTCAAGAGAGATGGAGGTACTTCTGGGTTTTAAAGAAAATTATAAGTGATAAATTTTTTTTGTGAAGTAATGATAGTGAAATGCTATGAAATACTCTCACATACAGGGTTATCTTTAGAAAAATTTATTTGGAAAAAATGAATAGATGTATAGTTTTGCTTTCTGGTATGGTACAGGTCAGTAAGGACAAATTCAAAATAATGAGAATGGATAAATGAACGGTGTGGAATCCAGGTGACCAGGTCAGTAAAAAGTTCAGAGTGATATAAAGATGTGTATTTTAACGGGTTGCTAATATACTCCCAGTGAAGAGGAGATAGGAGACTGGAGACTCGGGAGATGGAGGGTTGCGTCGTTTGAATCCCAGCTTCTACTCAAAAGTTGTGTAATTTAAGCAAGTTACTTGACGTTACTTGTTGTTTATTCATCTTTAAATTTTTTCTGGGCTTATTAGAGAATTAAGTGTGAAACATTTACTAAAATGTTCTCCATTCCTGCTAGATCCTTTTCTAATATCAGCACCTCTGCTAATTTACTGTGTGGCCTTGGGACACCTGCTTCGTCTGTCGGGGTGTACACTTTCTGTGAAAAAGCCCGTGCTGTACCTGGTTACTTCTACATTCTCTTTACAGTGTGTACTTATGTTAATTAAATAGTACATGTTTTATGCTGAATAATTCTGTTCTCTCAAAAAGTCATGTATTACAATAATAGGATTAGAAAATGGAACTTTCGAGAAATGACTAAGTCTTCAGGGCACAACTCTCTTAAATGGAATTGGTGGAATTATGAGAGATGCCTAAGAGAGATTCCTTTCTTCTTCTACTACAAAGGGACCGAATGAGGAGGTACTGTCTGCGAGCCAAAAAGCGAACTCTCAGAAACAGGACACCATAGCTACTGATACCTTGATTTTCCAACATCCATAACCATGAGAACTATAGTACTTTTCTGTTGTTTCTAAGCCATCCAGTGTGATTTTTGTTGTAGTAATCTGAAAAGACTATGATGATGTTTCTGGTATTTGAAATTATTAAGAAAGTTAACTAGGGAACGGGTGTTTCTAAGTCAGTTTTCCAGTCTTCTTGCACTCTTTTCCATTATCCAGTACTGCTGTTTGTTAGTTGTGTTTTCATAGCCATCACATGTACAAGTGTGTGTGTGTGTGTGTGTGTGTGTGTGTGTGTGTGTGTGTATGGGAGTATGTGCCTACGTGCTCACAAAGTCAAGCTTTTCCTTGTTTTAAAAACTTGCACAAAACTCATTAAAACGTATCTAGTGATGAAGATGAATTAAAAGGTAGAAGTACTGGGGGTTGTTACTAGGATGAATAAATGAAGAGAAAGCAGAAAAGGTGCATATAAATGTCTTGGTTACTAAAAATGAGAGAAAGGGAGCTTACGCTGTGGAGACAATGGGGTCTTAGCACCGGCCACGCACGTGTGCACCCATGAAAGAACCTACTTTCTTGTCTCTTGCTTTACACAGTTTTCATGATTACCTAAAATTCTACCATATGGATATACCTTGTGTAGTTGACAATTATAATACAATTAAAAATATTGTATAGTTTGGTAATTCTCTGGAGAGGAATATATTCTAAGTATGGGGAAAAATTCAAAGATTTACTGAATGTGTTAAATAAGCAATAATTATAATTTGTAAAAAATGGAAATGAAGGAAGAGGGAGGGAGGGGAGAGAGGTGGAGGGAGGGGGAGGGAAGAGAGGGAAAGAAGAAGAAAAAGGAATTGAGATGTTTTTGTACATATGTACCAGTGCCTAAGAGGAATGTAATTATTGTTTACTGCAAACATGTACTAATTAAAAATAAAAATTAAAAAACGGAAATGATCTAATCTAAAGTAGTAAGAAGTTGTTTTCTTCCTTATATACATTCTTAAGTGGCTTTTTGTTGGCTTGACTTTATTTTTGGTAGTCCATTTAATCTGAGAAGCACCGCATTCTGAAGCCTTTGTCCGTGTGGTGTTTTGTTACGATGTATCTTTGCAGGACATCCTTCTCTCTCTTCCCTCGTAGATTTCAATGCTCCTTCTTTGTGTTTTCATAGCACTTGAACACTTGACATTTAACCAGTGAAGCAAGGGTCACAAGGTAGGGCATTGAGGCTTACTTTTTAATATTCTTTCATAACACAAACTAAACTGTAAATTTTGTGCAAGTACAGTCCACGCTATCTAGTTTAACGTTTCTTCTGCCCCTAGCACAGGATCTGGTAGTTTTAAGGTGGCAACTTAACACGTATTTATTGCCTTCAAGGGTGGAATGTATCTCTTTTAAGAGCTGACTTAGTGAAGGGCTTTTCTTTTCTCACTGTGCTTGCAGCACATTCTTCTCTTCCAGTAGTACATCAGTAGACATATGTTTGCACCCAGTATTCCAATCAATCAGATAGAGTGATTACATTCCAATTAACTTATAATTATCAACTGTAAGCTCATGCCACCTAGTGGTTGAAACAGATACTTAATCCTCAACTTTCCACTCATTTTGCTAAAATGTAGCGTTATATAAAAGAGTTGAACTCTGGTCAGTTGAATAGAGGTTTGAGGGAAATTTTACAAAATATTAACAATTGGGATTTCACTTTCACTCTCTCTTTTACATATTATCCAAGACATAACGCAGTGGAGAAAAAGTCATTCCATGAAAACATGAATCACTCATTTTGAGGGGTCTATTTTTATCAGAGTACTTTCTGAATACTTGCTTTTAAAAGATAAATATACCAAGAAAAAGTCACCAACACTATAACCTGACATTTTTTTTTTACTGACTATGTGGGCACAGTACTGTTTTCTCAAAAAAATTCTATTTTCCTTCTCTCATAAATATGTTCTATATTCTCTCAGAATTGCTACTGGGACATAGGATAATACAGGCTTTTTGTAACTATGCAAGTTTCCTGGTAACTTTTGGGTGGTAATTACTGCTTTCTCTTTTGCAACTGAAAGTCAGTTGTGGAGTGATATTTTTAGAGTATGAAAAATATCTTGCTTTTTGAACTTTCACATACAAGTTTTAGCATCTATTAGTGACTTTTGCTTAAATCAATTATTACTCTGACACTCTCACCTTTTTAGTTGACAAATGAAGATTTTCTAATTCTATCGGTCCTTTGTAGTTGGATCTCTGTCAGGAAGGGCATTTTTCATTCACCCACTCATTCATTCATTCCTTCATTCATATTATTGACTCGTGTTTTAATTTTACCTAATGGGTTATGATCCATCAATGTAAGCATTCCTTTGATGTCCAATGGGCTTCTAATTTGAATAATGAAAGTCATTTTATATTGGTTTCTCTGTCCTTTAAATATATCTCCTTCAGATTCTGAGCATGTTATCACTTTCTGGCAGAGTGATACTTTTCAGGCTCATCCTGGGCTTTCCTTGCCCAGCACTAATTCTGTTTAGACATGTTATTTAAAATGAAGATATGAGAGCTAAGTGGGATGAGCTGTATTTGCTGTGACCCTGCAACCAAGCACTCAATGGGAAGGCATTCATGTTTGCATGACACTTATTTAAATATTTGTTCTTAGTATACCTCCCTGCAAAGAATGTAATTTCTCTCTAAGAATGGGCCGATCACTTGTGGCCAAAAGGCGATGACTCCCACGTGTCACCTGTGGTGCCCTCTCACCACTGCCATGTGCTCATATGTTAGTTTCCTCAGGTTTCTATCAGTGTTTCATAGGATTTCATGAAAGGAAAAGAATAGGCCAGGGAAGATAGAAAAGTAAAAACCCTAGCACTTTCCATTTGGTTGTAAATGGTATTCAGAAATGAATGCTAGACAAAGGTTTTTTGTAAATAAGGAAGGGAAGAAAGGTTGAAGGGCTGGTGAGGGAGTGGGAAAAAAAGAATCAATTTATATCATGTACAGGTACAAATTCCCTATGGTGAATGTGATCATTATGTATACTTAAAATGTACTAATAAGCTTAATAAAAATAGAAAAAGAAAAAAAAAGAGAGAAATGAATGCATGAGCCATTTGCTTAAAATAGATGACCTTAAAAATATGACTTCTTCATCTTTATGCTTCCTTTATTCATGCTGTATTTTCCTCTGATCCATCCCAAAGGATCTCCTTTTTTTTTTTTTTTTTTTTTTACTTTCAGACTAAAATGATTTGAAAATGACAGTGGATGTGTGGACAAGAGTTTCACATTTAAGGCAATCTGTCCTTCAAACCTTAGCAATGATACTGAGGCATTATGAAGTTTACATGTACATTCTCATTAAATCCTTTCTACAGCTGTAGGAGATAATTGTCCCTGTTTTATAGGTGGGTAAACTGAGTCTTAAAGAAGCTAAGGAACTTGCATGAGATTGCAAAAATCATGAGTGGTAGAGTGAAAGATTTAATTTAGAATGTATAACTCTAAGCCCACACCCTTAGCACTAGCTCCTTCCAGAAGGCTCAATCTGGGTGTGCAAGAAATAGCACATGTGATGCATATTCACCTTGTACAGGGTCCAAGTTCTTGCAGTTTTCAGTTGAATAAGTTCCTACATTTACTCTTATTTGGAAATAATTTATCAAAAACAAATGTCAAGAGAAAGCCATTAAAGATTTTTCACCTTTTTAAATGTATTGAGCCAATAGAGTCAGTAATATGTGAGATCCAGTAAATTATTGTTAAATGGATTGTTCAGTAATACATTTAGAAAACATTTATTTAAGGTTATATTCTCAATTTCAGCTAGGTGAGCTAACATGTGGAGGGAGTTTAATGCCTGGAAGATACAGAAGGTGCTAAATATAAGCTAAACAAATCCATAGTGAGAACTTAAAATACTAAAATTATGCAGTGTTTTATTTTTAATTTAAAAAATCATTTTTCTTAAATTTGCAAAAGTAATGCTTATGTGTGGTAAGAATATGGGGGACATGGAACACATAAAATAAGCAAATCCTTTTTTTTAACCTCCACGATCCCACCCCCTAAGGATTGCTTAGCTCTTGGCATTTTGGTGTATGTTCTTTCAGAATAGTTTTCTGTGTTTACATGTGTAGCAATTAGAATAGCTTGGACCCGTCTGGAAAAATTACATGTATATGTCCAAAGATGTAATCATATTAAGTATGATTTTAAAATTTTATTGTCCTTCTGTAAACATGTGAGTAGCTTACACTGTGATTAAATATTATATTAATCTGCTGTCTGTTGCTGGAACAAAATGCCCATATACACAATTTGAAGAAGAAAATGCTACATTTTGGCTTATGGTTTCAGAGGTTCTAGTTCCTGGTTGCCTGACTTCAAGGCAGGAACCCAATAGAAGAGAGGTACAATGGAAAAAACCAGCTTAGTTTATAGCATTGATCCAAAAAGTAGAGAGGAAGGAGCGAGAGCCAGATATACCTCCCCATTCCTCCATGTGATGTCCCCATGAGTCACTTCCTCCAATGAATCCCCATTTCCTAATAACCCATTCAGCTGCCCTCACAATCAAAGTACTTCTCCTTGAATCTCAGTCCAGCCAACTTGGAAATCAAAATTAACTAGTACAAATCCATCACTTACCAACTTGAAATCTAGTCACACTTCCTTAGATCATACTAAATCTCCAAATAAATGTAACAATAATGACATTATCATGCCTCACTTGACATAACTATCTTGCACATAACTGAAAATGCACTAAATCCTTTCCCAAAGTCTCAATAGTTCCAGCATTGCTTAAAAGTCCAAAGTATCGTCTGAGAGTCAAGGCAATCTATTAGCCACGAGCCCTTGTGAAAAGAGAAAAGATAGTTAAATACTTCCAAAGTATAATGGCACAGGGTAAACCTTCCTATTCCAAAAGGGAGGAATAGGACAGAGAAAAGAGTCAGATCAAAGGAGGACTGAAATCCAACAGGGCAAACTTTACATCTTATAGTACCATGTCCAATACACAGAGAAGGTTGTGGTGAGAGGTGAGTGCCAAAAAGCTAGGGTAGTTCTACCCTTAATGCCTTGCCTGTTGCAGTTTGTCTGTCCTCTCTTGAGCTGCCTATGCTCATTGCCTGGAACTTTCCTTAGCAGACATTCCATATTCCTGGTATCTTTAACTTCCTATGATCTCCACTGAAGCTTTGGATTTACTTTCACAGCCTGAAGCCTTGGCCTAGCAAAGGCTTCTAGCAGGGGCTGTGATCCTGTCATACATTTTTGGATAGTTTCTAAGGTCTTCTTGTGAAATATTCGTAGAAGCCTCTACATTTTCATAACTTTTTCACTCCACATGCTTCAAAAGCAGCACCATATAGATGACATTAAGATTAGCTTCTGGCTCAAGCAGTAGCAGGACCCAGGCCCTTCAACAATGGATATAATAGGCTTTGAGTGCCTAGATCAGTGAATTTAGGGAAAGACCTCCCTAGGCAGCCTTAAATGAGAAGGGTGTCCTGGGTTCTCAATGTAAAATCTTTCAAAGAAGTTTATCCTCTTAAGCCCTTGAATAAATAATAGTTGGGTTCTGGTCAATTTATGAGGTACTCTCAAAGCTTTATTCTTAGTGTCCTAATGGAAAATACTTAGATTATTTTTAATGGATCTGCTTTCAGTAACTGCACTTCCCTTTGATGCAACTTTATACATGTTTTTTTTTTCTGGCTAAGCTATAAATTTTTCAAATCATACATCTCTGCTTTTTGCTCCTGCTTCTCATTGTATATCTGGCTATAAATACCAGCTGTATCTTTGCAGCAGCCAGAACACTGGGCTGCCTTGAAATTTTCTCCACCAGATTCATTAGTCTACTCCCCTTAAATTAGCTTAATACAGTCTTAGAACATGGGGAAAATGTAGAGCAGTTTATTCCCCCAAAATGGTAACAGACATGGCCCTTAGTCCATTTTCAAATACAATCTTTATTCCCATCAGAAACCTCATGAGCTTGGTCTTTACTGTCCTCATTCCTATCTGAGCTCTGACCAGAACCACCCATCAAGCTCTGCTTACAACATTCTAGGGCTTCTCAAGCCTCTATCTCCAAACCTTTCTAAACTCCTCCTTCCAACCATTTCCAAAGGCTCCTGAACCACATGGGTAGATATAATCACAGAAATGTCCCACTTGCCTGGTAGCAATTTTCTATATTATATACTTTTTTTTTTATTGAGACAAAATGCCCAACATCTTCTACCTAGAGGAGTGGCTTATTTTGGCTCATGGTTTCAGAATATTTATTCCAGTGTCAACTGGATCCAAGGTAGAAAGGGCATGCGGAGTGAATGTAACTCAGAAAGTTGTTCTCTGCTTCTCTCTGCTAAAGCAGGAGTCAGGGATATGAATACACCCAGGTTACACTTGTAGTGACCCACAATCAGCTGTGATCTCATCCATGAATTGACTGATTGGTATAGTGCCCTCATTACCCAATCATGATGTCAAAGTCCTACCTCCTAACAAGTGGGACTTTGGGGAGACATTTTAGACCATCTCTCTCTACTGTGTACATAATGACTTACATTCAATGTCACTTGTCATTTCCCAAATTTCACAGCGTTTCCCCTTCCATTATGATCTTTTGCATTTTCCTCTGTGGTTTCCTGCATTCAGACTTGCCTCCTGATTTTCTCTGCTGTTAATCTCTTACTTGTTATTCAAGACTAATAGCAATGCATTTCTAAAATATATAATGAAACAGATTGCACATTTCCATAGTAACAAAGTAATAATTGGAGACTGCTCAGAATACAATTATTTAGCATAAAATAACATATGAAACCGAAGATACATTTTGATAGCAGCCTACAGTTATTTTCTTAAAGTAAAATTATTTTTTAAGTTTTTATAAGAAAATCTGTTCTAAGTAATGTGGAAAGACCATTCTTGGTATTGATCTCAAAGTCAATAAAATGGATATATAGCAAGGCAAAAGTGGAACATTATTACAATATTGAGCAACCGAAGCATACACTATTAAATTATTAGGATAATGATTAAGTCATTATCTATCTTGCATATTAAACAGTTATCTTCATTTCATTTTTATACAACTGGTATTTCTTTTAAAAACTGGCTAGATAATTCACTGAATGAATTTCTTTTTAGCCAACAAATATACTTATATTCATTTCACTTAGTAGCATGATTTTATTTACAAAAATTGAAGATTAGAAGTTTTTGGAAACTTTGCTGCAAGGGTGCAAAGGGTAGCAGCCTTTGAAATTGGGGTAGTTGTTCCATTTTATCCCCCAAGCCACATTCAAATAGCCTATCTCTGGGGAGACAAAAATCACTCAAAAAAGAGAGTAATTTTAAGTGAATTTTATTACACTGTTCTGTGAAGGTGATTGTGGTTGTGTGTCTGCCTTCGTCACAGGGACATGGGCAAGTGGCCCCGTAGACTGAGATGTTTTTCCTTTCTGCACTCCCTGTCCTGGCCTTAATCTGAGTTCCTCTTGTACCAGCCAGAGATTGTCAGTGTGAATAGCGAAAATGGATTCTACTTAACTTTGCAAAAAGGGAGCTAACTGACAAGAAATGAGGGAGATCACAGAATCTTAGAATAGGTTGGAGAACCAGTTTTTGAAGTCATGTAGGATGGGAAAGCCAGCTGCTGGAATCACAGCCAGTTTACACCACAAACCACAAACTGTCCAGTGAGGCTGTGTTGGTTGTTCCTGGTGGCATCACCAGCATTCAACATTTGTTCTTCGTGGTTAGATTTTTAAAACATCTCTGCCAAGATGAAACATAAACAGTTCCTGTTTGTGTTACTTGCTGTAACTCGGAGTTCTGCTTGGGAACGTCTCCTGGATGAGCGCAGGTCAGATGTTCTCTGGGAGTGGCCACTGAAGGCTAATGAGGGCAGATCTCTCAAGTAGGAAGGAACTCCACTGTTGGACAGTCTCACACAGAAGTGATTTTTATCTCTAGTTGCTTTTCTCTTTGGAAACTCCATTTCACTTCCTTAGGGAGGCCTTGGTCCTCAGACTCAGTAGGGCCGTCTCTTAAATGATTTATCCCAGACCCTCTCCATGGGTATTACTGTATTTCTAACAGTAGTGTGTAAATGTGTTTATTTCAGGTTTCTTCAATTATATGTTTGAATCAAAGGAACTGTGCCTATTTTGGTTATTATATTTTGGGCACAGCAATGGATTTGAATTGTGTTATGTGCTCTGTATATGCAGTTGTCCCATAGAATCCTTTGGGAATTGGTTCTGGAACGGGTAACAAAATCAGCCAAAGCCCAAATCTCTGACACAAAATGGCACAGTATTCACCTATCACTTATACATATCCTCCCATATACTTAGATTACATATAATACTCAATATTTTGTCAATATTCTGTAAACAGCTGTATGGAATGGATTAGAGAATGATAAAAAATGTTTCTACATGTTCATACAGATGCAGTTGTGTTTTCAAATACTTTTTATCCTAGTTGGCTTAATTGGCTGATGGGGAACCCACAAAGACAGAGGGCTGGCTTATCTGTTGGACTTTCATATTTGTGCAAGTCTTAGATTTCTAATGCATAGTTTTTGGTATTCTCCATTGGTGTTGTTTAAATAGTTTCTTTGGATCTAACCCTAAGTTTATTTATTTTCCCTCCTCTTATCTAACAGGCTGCCTAATGTATTTATAGAGTTTCTGATTTCATTTATCTACTTTTATTTCCTAAAGTTCCATGTGACTGAGATTTTGATAGTGCCTCCAGTTTTAGGGTTTTCTTTCATTATTTTTTCTATTTTATTTCTGTAAACATATAAAGTACATTTATTTTGTGTTCTCTCCCTGTCAAGTCTAATGATTTTGTAAGTAGAGTTAGGTAAGTGGTTTGTGTTTTGTCAATCATGATGATCCTTATATATGATAGTTTATTTTATGTCTAGTGATTGTCATCACAAGCTCATGATCCTTACATATTTATAAGGAATATTCTTGAAAGTATGGGTTTAAATTATATTACCCATAAAATATATTTTGTTATCATATATGTAACGTGGATTTTTGCTCATGGACAAAGGTGGTTAGAAATTCTTAGGCAATATTCTATCCCCCATTACCCTTTTATTTTCTTTCTGGAATGAAGGCCTAGCTAGCTAGTTGTCCTGGTCCTTTCCCTTTGTAGGGTGTTTCCCTTCCTTTAATTTGGACACAGGATATTTCCTCGTGGAGCCTCATTATTATGAGTTCATGATTACAATCTGCCTGCCTGCTTGAGTCCCAGGCTTTATTTCATATGTTCTGAGTAGATATCTAATGAAACCTAAGTTTATGAGTACCCAAGTAACTGGCTCTCTAAAGTTATATTCCTCATAGAGTGCTTGCCCTCTAGAGTCACACTTTCTTATCTTTTGTCTTTTGCTGTCACAGATTTTTCACTTAAGTTTTGCCCAATTCACACATGAAAGACAAGCAAATTTTATACTTGATCCAGAATTCATTTCTCGAGGACAAATCTTTCTGAAGACAAAGTGCATAATATTGCTAGAAATACATGGCTTCAATAAATATTTCTTGATGGATAAGCTGATAGTCACACTAGTAAAAAGAGATACCTTCTCTAGTGTTGCTGGCTGTTGGCACACATCTGGTAAACTGTCATTCAAAATAAGAAAATGAGATGGGTAAGAAATTATATACTAAAAAGAAATGCCTACTTTTTTCATAAAATTAAACCTCAAAAACATATCTCGGGTTCAGAACTGAAAGGCAACTTTCTGTGTGGTGAAAGAGAATGGGATGGAGTAATCCAGAACCATACTGGTGATTCTCCCGGGCATTCCTTTGAATCTTTTCTCTGATATGCACCCGTTAACATGCAGGCCCTAGGTTTCTGCTTTCCCTCCACACTAGGACAATGATCAAAACTTGCTGTCTTGTAGTGCATTGTAAGACAAGGCCAGAGTGTTCCAAACTTGACTGTCCTGAAGGCTAATAATGACAAAAGAGAAATAAATGCAGAGAAAAAGAAAAGAGGAAGAGAGCACAGAGAAAGGGGGGAGGGAGGGGGAGACACAGAAGCGCGGGAGAGAGTGCAAGATGAAAGCTGTATCCTTTTTTGACCTCAACTTTGATATCCATGGCATAACTTCCACCAGTCTATTAGCTGCGGAAGCCCCAAGACTGCCTAGAGTTAGAAGTAGAAAGCAAAGACTCCCTCTCTTGCTGAAACATTGTCAGTCCTTGTGTACCATGAGCATGTGGGATGCACGCTCTGTTACTGAGTGTGTGTTGGTATGGCCATCTTTGTAAAATACAATCTGCCACAAGCATACGCATTCTATGGTTGTCATAAACACAATATCATATTAGAAAACATCCAGCACGATGCCGGGGACTCTATAGTTTCTTTGTATGCATTATTCTCTTTACTGCCTTTATATAAGAAAAAATATAACAAGGTTTTGTTTTAAGAGACACAAAAGGGATGAGATAAAAACTGTTGTTTTTCTTGCACGTTCTGCTATAGTGAGTTGTCAGGTCAGTAAACACTCACTTTCTAAATGAGGGAATCATGGCTCGAAGATGTTTAGTAATTTTAGTCTTAAACTAATTTGGTAGAATGATTTTTTTTTGTTCTACACTTATGCTTTAAATACAATTTTTGTTTAACATAAAGATACATAGCTGGATGAATCTTCTACTAACTAGATATATCTGTGTAACCGAATCAGAATATTACCATATCAGAATCAGAACTAGCAAACCTCAAAGCACCTTTCATGCTCCTTTCAATCACTAGACTTTGGCTGTGCAGCAGAAAGGAATTGCTGTCTTATTCTAACACCACAGACTAGTTTTCCTGCTTTTGAACTTTATATACTTGGTATCATAAGGTGTGCATCATTGGGCTTGGTTTCTTTCACTGTGTAATAGACTGATGTCATCATTAGTTTTTTTAATTTTAAAGGTAAAAGAATATAAACATGAATGGCACTAAAACAATAAGGAAATACAAAATTATAGAGAAGACAGTAGGGAATTGACAAAGAATGCTGTATTATATAATATAATCTTCACATATATTACTCATTTATAAACCAGAATATCACAAAAACAATAAAGGAAATACACAATTATAGAGAAGATGGTAGATAATTAACAATGGATGCTGTATTACATAGTGTTATCTTCACATTTGTTACTCAGTTGTAAACACGAATAATGCAAAAAACAATAAAGGAAATATACCATCATAGGAAAAGTATTGGGGAACTAACAATGGATGCTGTATTACATTATGATGATATCATCATTAGTGAAATGAGCTTTTAAACTGAAAGGGAAGTGTACCCTATTAATATGCTACTATTTATCATTGACCTGTGCTCTTATTTTTATTGAGTACTGTATACACCTAGCAATGAAACCCTGCTTCGAAATATACACAGTGTATCCAAGTTTGTTAAATAGTGCCAACAAGTTTAGAGAACCAACATATAAGGATGTACTGTGCTAATTTTATTCCTGGTACCATTGTAATTCCTCTTCCCTTATTTTTCCTTTTTTTCACCTCCTTGAAGCAGGTAGCTAGAGTTTGTATTTCTATATGTTAGGTTTTGTGGCTGTGTCTAAAACAGCAGCAGCTTGAAGTTTAAACTTTATTTTTGAAGGTAAGGTCTAATGAAGAGACAGTATTAGCTGTACAGGATTCTGAGGATAAAGAAGATGAAAGGGACTAACAGAAGATGGATGTGAGTGAGTCTAGGAGACCACTGAGCCCAGAGGATCTGAGCAACTTCTTATGCTCTTTTCAGTAGGGCCACCATATACTTTGTAATTTAGATACAGGTATTTTTGAGAAAGAAAATGTATGCTATTAACAATTATACAGGGATCATCGGTGTAATTCAGTATTATCCCAGGCAAATTAGGCTTATTCAGGCAGCCTACATAGAAACTTACAAATGCAGATGCTTCCATGTTCGTGAGATTTCTTAGAATGTCACGTAGTGATATGAAGAACAGCACTGTTATCTGAAGAATGGTGGGATGAATCCTTTGCTACATTTCCAGTTACACCCAAATCCTGTGCCTCTGCAGAGTCACCCCATGCTTCCCTGCACATGTGTTGTGATGTCCTACTCTCCTCACATGTAGTCAAGGCCTATCTGTGGCCTTTTAGCAGGATTGCGAGTAGGTGGTGGTGGTCTGTAGTGCTTGTGATGTCTCGCTGTTCTGAGCAGCTCACGGTCCTAGAAGCACTTGGTATGGGGTGCTGTCTACACATCTATTATCTTGATCTAATTTTGCTCTTGTTTTTGTACTTCTCTCAAAGTTTCCTATAAAAATTTGGGAATGGTGGAAAATAAGTTTGGGGCCATTCTACCTTAGTGTCAAACTTAGGCTCCAAGAATGAATGACAGAGGGAAAATGAACCCTGAAACTCAGCGCTAAATGATGTGAAATCCCGACAGGGAAGGGGAAGTTTGAGTACAACGGCAGTTCCCGAGATGCTACATAAACATCCAATGCAGGCTGCATGCAGAGACAGTGTGATGTCTTCCCTTTAGAGACAAAATTCAGGAAAATTCCCAGGGGAAATTATTTAATTGGGTCCCTGAAATCATTAAGCCAGTTAAAGTTCACTGTGACAGATCAGCTGGGCTTCCACTTAGTAGGCTTGCTAGTTTTTTCTCCTCAAGTTGATGGAGACCATCTGGGAAAACACAGAAACAGAAACTTTCAACTATTCTTCAAACACCTTGGAGAATTTGGGTCCATAAAAGCTTTGCTTCCCAGCACCCAGGGCATCAAAAGGGTCCAGAAACAAGGCTATTATTTTGTGCTCCAGAGTCCAGCACTGAGAAGAACCAGGGAAAGAGAAGGTGAAGGTCTGTATCCCATCTTTCCTGATGTTCCTCCTCTAACACCCGCATCCCAGGGGACATGGAAGTATGGATTCCTTCCCTGACTTCACTGACTGTGAAGTGAAGTGAAATGAAGTGGCTTAGGGCAGGAAGGCAGAATGGCAGAGCCAGTGCAGGACACTCTCAACTTTTAATTTAGCTTTCTCTAAAGTTAGGAACTCTATATAAGGTAGGGAGAGGAAGGCAGGGGATGGAAGGACACCATAGGAGACATAAGAACTTGTGTCTTTCTGAGAGTCCTTCTGTAACCAGCTGAGGTATGCTGACCCCTCATCTTTCAAGCGGGGGCAGAATCCTTGATGTCCCCACTAACTGACTAGCTTGGATTCATATTAGCCCAGGGGAGCTGAGATATTGTCACAGTATCACTTTCAGCAGGTGAGAATGGGGGGCAACACCAGTGAGGAAAGGGGTGAAGAGGAGAGGGCATCCATTCACTGACTTACTCCTCATAGCCTCTTTCATTGTTTGTGTGTATGTCTGCCATCATTTTTGTGTTTTGCTTTCTTCCCCCAGACAACTTTCCAGAAGAGAAGGATGCTGAGAAACAGCTCCTCAGTAACAGAGTTTATCCTTCTGGGATTATCAGCACAGTCGGCGCTGCAGCTCCCCCTCTTCTTCCTGTTCTTAGGGATCTATGTCTTCACCGTGCTGGGCAACTTGGGCTTGATCACCACAATTGGGCTGAATTCTAGCCTTCACACCCCAATGTACTTCTTCCTCTTCAACTTGTCCTTTATAGATCTTTGCTATGCCTCTGTATTTACCCCCAAAATGTTGAATGATTTTTTGTCAGAGAATATTATCTCTTACGTGGGATGCATGACTCAACTGTTCTTCTTCTGTTTCTTTGTTAACTCGGAGTGCTGCGTCTTGGTATCAATGGCCTATGATCGGTATGTGGCCATCTGCAACCCTCTCCTGTACTCAGTCACCATGTCCCCTCATGCCTGTTCTTTGCTGATGCTAGGTTCATACGTGATAGGGTGCGTTGGGGCCACGGCCCACACGGGAAGCATGCTGGGACTCACATTCTGTGATTCCAGTGTCATCCGCCATTACCTCTGTGAAGTTCTCCCCCTCCTGCAGGTCTCCTGCTCCAGCACCTATGTCAATGAGCTTATGTTTTTTATTGTTGTTGGAATGGTTATCACAGTGTCCAGTGCCAGTATCTTCATCTCTTATGCTTTGATCCTTTCCAGCACCCTTCAGATTCCTTCTGCCGAGGGCAGATCTAAAGCCTTTGGCACATGTGCCTCCCACCTCACTGCGGTTGTTCTGTTTTTTGGATCAGGGGCGTTCACCTATTTAACAACTTCTGTTTCTCAATCAATGGAACAAGGCCAATTTGCCTCAGTCTTTTATACCAATGTGGTTCCCATGCTAAACCCTTTGATTTACAGTTTGAGAAATAAAGATGTTAAACTTGCCATAGATAAAACACTGAAGAGAGTGCTCTTCTAATGGGTCTGAGCACTGGTAATTACTTGCCAATAAGAATCATACTCAAGTAATGATTTATGTGTAGGAGGAGAAATTTTAACCCTTTTTCCTCAAACGAATTCTTCCACTTTCAAAAAATCAGAATCTGCTGCCTGTGCTTTCTTGACAATTACATTACTTTGTACCACTTAAATTGGCTGACTGTATGCAACTTATTATCCATTAATTGCCCATTGTTTACTGGACCCCATGCTAGATGAATAAATCGAGGCTCCACGTCCTCTAATTTTTTCTGTAGGATAAATGAGTTTGTGCACACAAGAATATTTCTGGATGGGAGAAGGGTCAAGTGGTGGCATGAGTGTCCAGGAATACTGTTTCTTCAGGTATGTGAACAATCTTAGAAGATCAAAGGTAGATTCTTTGGTGCATCAGGTAATTCACCTCCTAACATTTAGGGATGCTTGTTGAGCAGGAAGACCATGCATCTTCCTTTCACAGACATGTGTGCTCACACAGAGAAGGAAGATTATATGGCCTGATATATAAAGGTAAGTAAAAATCCATATCTGTTTGAAAATTTTAAAACTCTGGGCCTTGAGATAGTAACTAGAAGTAGACCATCTTCTAATGAGGACAGTTTCTTGGGCTCTGGGGGCTCAGGCTGAAAGGAAGAAGGAGGAGCTTCCACAAATTTGCATAATTATGTAAAATACTACCCCTGTTTTTCTCTGGAGATACCTTGGAGATATTGTGCACTTTTAGAAAAACTTTTAAAAGTGGGGTTAGACTTCAGCATGTCTCACCATCCATGTGTGTGTCTGTGCACATGTGCTTGTGCATATGCGTGCATGCCTGTTTATTGCAAATGACCATTAGGGGATTAGAAAGAAAGTCATTTAACTTCCCACTCTTAGGAACCTGGAAGGGATCTGTATTCTAAGGGCCAAGAACCACTCTGTACCACACTGCTAAACATTTTGCTATTCTATATTCAACAACTCAGTTTTTAAAACTACACCTTCATAAACTACTCTAAATGTAAGGAGGAAGGTGAATGTAGGACCATCCCGGCCCACAGAGAGAGATGGAAGGTGGTGACTCACACTGTTGTCAGAAGAGTGGGCACCCTCTGAGCAGAGGTTGGAATTTGGGATGCTCTTGGAGAGACCTTCTGTGCAGAAATTTGATGCTTCCCTTTTGGACCAGGGGAAAGTCTTGTGCTGAGTCTGCAACATTTGCTTCCATCTCTCTAATGCTTCCCAAAGTCATACAGTTGCCCAGTGTGTTCTGGCGCCATGAATAAGGCAATTAAGGGAAGAAAGGCTGCTTCACGGTTACTTTTTCATTGACACTGATGTGCGAAGAGCAACATCACACTGGCAATAAGGCAGTGCAAGTGTCCCAGGTGGAGCCAGAAGCAAGACGTCCTAAGGGGTGCCTCAGAGCAGCACGAAGAGGTTCTGTGGTGTGAGGCTGATTGGTGATAAGACTTGAGACAAACTTTATTTTCTCTAACTATGCTAGAGGGAAAAAAATCTTTGAAGAAGGACAGCACCATATTGGATTATAGCTAGATACTGATAAAATTACTTAGCATGCGACATATGTTTGTTCAAGCTTTGAAGTGCTTTACATATATTAGCTCACATACTTGAATGGAATTATAAGACCATACCGAATCACTGCTCACCAGCCCTCTGGATCTAGATTAAATCATACCCTGTACTGTCCATGTCTGGGCCCATGCAGATCTTAGGTACTAGGGAAGAGTTAAGAATAAGAATGGACAAAAGTCGTTATATGGGCAAAAAAAAAAAAAAAATCAATTACCATCAGTAGAAATGATTAGGAACAAGGAATAAGATATTAGTAGAAAGTAACATTGTGAAATAAATGCATTAAACTGAAAGAATAACTTTCCTTGTACTAATTGCATATTGGCCTTGGGGTGAGTAAAGGTAAAAACATATGTTTGACTTAATGTGACACAAGCTTAGGTCTTTTGAAAAGCAGTTCCTTGGTTACTGAGCATCTGAGGTGACAGAAACTCACAGAGATTTTTCACAGTTCTTGCAACAGCCTGCAGGAGCCATCTATTGCACCCACAGAGAACACAACTTCTCATAAACCCAGAAGGTCTTTGCATCTCTCACAAACCAATGGTAGGTCTTCTTGAGTGGCATTTCTCACTGGTGTGGAGGAGTTGTTTGTCCTCAGTGATCTACAAATGTGAACAATGGGGGATGCTGCTTTATAGAAACAAAGAGATATGACTGGAAACCCAGCGTTAGCTGTGTTAAAGCAAACCTTTATACCCCCAGACTATAGTTCTCTCATCTCATGACACGACATTTTACATTTCAGCAAGATCAAATTTTTCTCTTTAGGAAGCATCCTTAAAGTTCAGATCCTTCTGGGTTCAGTCCTTAGTCTACTTCCTTTCTTGCATCTTTCTAAAAAATTCTCTCTCCAACCCGTACCACACATGTTCACGTTTTTGATGGTTACTTAAAAATCTATCAGACTGGCCCCAATCTATGATTGCAATCTGTAATCAGTTTTAAATTAGAAGTATAAAGTATCATCATATTGATGTTCAAATGCTAGTGTTGATGAGGTGACACCATTTTGGAATATAAGGAAGAAAACACTCTTTCTGTTGTCTATACAGTGTCCTACATTGTGAGGCTGTGGGAGAGGACAGACACAGTACAAATGATAGACCTCAGGTAGGGGAGTGAGAGTCCAAGAACTTTGAGTGAATCTTGGAAAGAAAAGGCAGGCACTGTCCTGTATTCAGAGGAGCAGATGGGAAGAGTTCTGTGACTCAGTGCTCACCATCAGCTTAGATACACATCACACTCTCTTCTCACACATCCATAAATGTATCATTTACTGAGTGCTTCAGTTTCTAGTTACAAAAGTCTGATTCCTGTGACTTACACACAGAAGGACTTAAGTGTTTCTTAACATAAAAGGAATCTAGAAGTGGGCAGGCCAGCACTGATATGATGGTGCTGAGTCATCAAGGACTCAGCCTCTATCTCCTCTTCCTTCTTAGTAGTGACTTCACTCGCCATGATGTGTTATGACTTCCAGATGGTTGCTAAAGTTTTAATGGTTTGGTTCACATTTTAAGCAGCAGGAAGACACAGGAGGGAGGGAAAGCAAAACGGTGCTTTATTATTCCATGAGCAACTTCTAAAATCTCCTTAGCTATCCTTTCTGGAAAGGGAAACTACAACATTTAGCATTTAACTTGAGAAGTTTTTCATTAAAATATAGAATTTTGTTGTTAGGGAGAAGGGGAGATAGCTATTGTGCAGATAACCGGCAGTCTCTAAGGATGGGATTCTACTTGCCAGGAATGTATATTCAGAAGGGGGCGTGTTCACTTTTTGCTTTCATACTTCATCCGCTCAAAGAGAGGAGTACTGATTAACTGGACAGACAAGATGGAAGAATAACAGGTGGGCCATGGATGGAGTTATGCCCAGTGTCTTCAGCTTTAGTCTGCTAATGCCAATGAGATAAGTTGTTGGCAAAGACAAGCCAGATCTGTGCTACTTCATTTCCAACTTTCCCTCCTGTCTCCTATTGGATTAAATCAGCATCCAGCTTCTAAGGTAGAGATGAGGTATATATCCTGGATCAGCATTGCTATCAATAAAGATGGAAAGGCATTTTATTCTCTTTTGGCTCTTTGTATTTGTTTTCACTAATCATACCTCACAGAGGAGGGAAAATGAGTATTCATAATGTCAAATGTTCCACATTGTAGCAGCCATGCTCACCAAAAGGACTTCTGGTAACTGAAGTTTTGAGTTTCTTATGGTTTGGGACAACCTCCCTTGCTCTGGTGGTGGTTACTGGAAACTCTATCTAGCACAAAGTTTCTGAGAGTACACAATGTACAACTCATCTAACACCAAGGACAGGAAGGTTCACTGAGTGTGAATAGGGAGATTTACAAAGAAATGAAACTAGGGAACCCATAATTTCATAAAAAAGCAAGAAGACTGGCTTATCTTTCAATACTCACTAATCAATTCAGTGATTCAATTAAACTCCTACCATGTGGCAAAAGTTCAAGTGTGATGGTATGGATCTGGAATGTCCCCCCAAAGCCATGTGGGCTCAGAGGTGGGACTTTTGGAAGGCATCTAGGTCATGAGGGTGCCATATGCATGGTGGACCACCAAAGGGTTCCCAGCTGATGTCCTGGTAGGAGGTAGCACTGGTTGGGGAAATTGGGTCAGTGCAGCATGACCTGGAAATTTCCCTCTCTGGCTTCTTCCTTAGCTCTCAGCTTCTTGTCTGCCATATATATTACAAACTTATTTTCTTTCTACAATTGTACCTTCTTATATAGTGGGGATACCTTCTGAGACCCCAGTAAATGCTTGCAGTCTGATAGCACTTACTCCCACACATACTATGGCTTTTTCCTGTTCATGCATACCTATGAGTTTAATTTATAAATTGGGCATGTAAGAGATTAACAGTAACCATAATAAAATAGCACAATTATAACAAAATACTATGATACAATGATTAGCATTACAACTGGAGCCATTATTAAGTAAAGTAAGGGTTACCTGAACACAAATAGTGTAGTACTATGACAGTCTGATTCCCTAGAGGGCTACTAACTGAATAGCAGAAGGCAGCATGCATAGGGAGGACATGCTGGACAAAGAGATGATGCGTGTGTCAGGTAGGATGGTGAGAGATTTCATCACGTTATTCAGAACTGCACACAAGCTAACTTATGAATTGCGTATTTCTGAAAATTTCCATTTAACATATTTAGGTTGTGGTTTAGTGTGGATAATGGAAGCCAGAGAAGGTGAAACTGTAGATAAAGGAGAATTACCTACAGTAGATAAAAATCTAATATGTATGTGTGTGTGTGTGTGTGTGTGTGTGTGTGTGTGTGTGTGCTTAGTTCTGTGTCCAAGAAATTGGAAAAATATCTTCTTATCTAAAGGTCAGGAAATAGTTACATAAATTTAATAATTTTTTTAATCACAATGCAAGCATCAATAG
Organism: Dinomys branickii; assembly: GCA_004027595.1. Taxonomy (NCBI): domain Eukaryota; kingdom Metazoa; phylum Chordata; class Mammalia; order Rodentia; family Dinomyidae; genus Dinomys; species Dinomys branickii. The sequence continues at coordinate 66,033 of PVLD010008460.1, forward strand.
ATTTGATATGTTAAAACAGATCATGATCTTTGATCACCATGCAATAAAACTAAAACTAAATTACAGAATCAGAAAATAAAATACTCTATCACTTTGATGTCAAAAGTCTCTTTTAAACTACTTGTAGGTCAAAAAATATAAAATTACTCGGAGTAATTACTATGAAGCTAACAATGCACAATGTATTAATTATTGTTACTCTCCTGTTAGCCTGATTTGAAACTGTTTTATTTATATACTTTTCTTCTTCTTTTTAAAATAAAATAAAATAGAAACATAACAAAATGTCTAAATAAAGTATATGAAAGTGTAATACTTCACAACTTAGGAAATATATGTACAACTAAATCAGGAAAATAATCTTCAATATTGTTTATGAAACAGGTTAGAAAGAAACAGTAAAATTAACTAGAAAAACAGGAGAGGCATTAATAAAAGTAAAACCAGAAAATACTAAATCAGTAAAGAAAATAGTAGTGTCAATAAACACAGCCAACAACCTGTTCTTTCAAAAATCAATAAGATATATAAACTTATTAGCTATCCCAATTTGAAGAAAAGAGAGAAAGAACAAATAAAAATAAGAAAAAGGGGCATAGTCATAGATAGTGGAAATAAAAATAAATACATTTTCCAGCACTGGCCAAGTGAACTAGAAAAGTATTGAATGGAATGGAACATTTTGTAGGAAAATATAATTTCATACATGTAACGCTGGCTCAGAAGGAAAATCTAAAGAGCTTAGATTCCATAGCAGCAATCAAGTTGTCAAAGAGTTAACTCATAAAAATTACTTGTCATAGAACATTTCATGGAGAAAATCTTCCAAAGAACGGATAATTCCAGTACTATTTAAACAGATTCAAAACCTAAAAGAGGAAAATATTCCAAAGTCATTTTTTTTAATGAAGTGAGCATAACATTTATTCAAGAACTGAAAATATTGGGTACAAAAACTACAAAGGCTTGATATGGTGGCACATGACTGTAATCCCAGAATTTGGGAGGTTGAGGCAGGAGGATTGCCACAAGATTGAGGCCAGCCTGAGCTACATAAATGAGTTCCAGGCTTGCAGGAGTTACAGAGTGAGACCCTGTCTCCAAAAACTAAAAACCAAACCAAACCAAACCAAACTGAACCAAAGAAACAAACAAAAAACAAAACTGAAAAGCTACAGACAAATCTCACTTACGAATATCAACGTGTGACTCTGGATAACATATTAGCACACATTCAGCAATAGAAAAAAAATCTTCTCATATCCAAATGGGGTTTATTTTCATATCTAGAAATTTGCTATCTAGAGGGCAAATTTCTTTGTTTCTTAACAGCAAATACAGTTTCCTAGTGCAAGTGAAGAAGAGCTTTTTACTCCTGAAAGTGCATGGACTGGATTGAACGCTTTTCCATTCAACTGCCATTTGGTATTTGTTACTTAGAAGGGAAAAATAAGACATCCATTCCGTGTGTTCTCATCTTCCACAGAGGAGGAAACTAGGTTCCAGAGTTCTAGAATCTGACGAAGGTCATCAGAATGTGACAGATCCCACTTCAAGTGGACATTTATCTGGTTCCAACTGCTGCCGTGCTGACCCCCCCTCCCCCCCCCGCCTCCACGCAGTACATACGGGATGTCTGGAATGAAAGTAAAGGAATAAGAGTACGAGATACAGAATAAGAGTGGAGATAAAAGAACAGCAGGCTAGAGAACTGTTTGGGAGTCAAAACAGAAGGAAGAGAAGATAGTTACAAGAAATGGTATCCTGATTTTCTGTACAGAGCACATAATCTGCATTGGTTTTGATACCAAAGTAGATACATGCATAGTCTTAAGAAGCTTGTCCCTGGGACTGGATGAAAAGTCAGGTACAAAAAAGTGTGAATTATGGTTCGTCTTCAACAAGGCAGAGGCATGGACCAGCTTTACTTGTGGAAACAGATCCAACTCTTCTGGGCACAATATTCAGTTAAAAAAATGATTCATCCTTACATAACTTTGTTTATTAAAATAAGTAAAAAAATTGTATAATATAATTTAATGGTACAAAGTATTCTGATGAGAACATACAAGGGATAGAATCTATATTCTTGCCATTGTTTACTGTAAAGAGTGTGCTGTTAGGCTACTTTCTTTGTAACTGTTGAGCTTGAGAGGGTGTGTAAAATTTAAATTTTCATCAAATAATTTTAGTTACAGACACTGCATTGTAAAAAAATATGTAAATCATAGATTATGTTAATAACATTTAAAACTAAAGGACTAAAAATTACAAACATGTATTATATAATCATAAATTTATCAAATCATTCATTCATTTGACAAATATTCTTTGGGTTTGTAGCGAGTTCTCAGTGTTGGGATAGAGCAGTAAGCACAACAAGACATACCTGAAGCCAACATCCTAGTGATATATTACAGCAATATCTCAGCTGTCAGGCTCAAGTTGCTCCTAATTCTGGATTGAACACTGAAGAACTGAAGAACTAAACATATTTTTCTAATGAGAAATAATGGTAAACCAAATAACTGATTTTGAGGCCCCAAACATTACAGTTATGAATGCATTTTCCATGACTTTAACAAATTTTGCAGTGATTTCTTTCACTCCATCATGGTTCTGTTTCCCTCTTAGCTTTACTGTGGGAATCACTCACTTTCCTTGGAGTCATGGTTACCCCAGTTTACACAAATAAAGCACAAGAAAGCACACAATGGTGCATCTTTCAATGTACTAACACAATGCTATACATTGTCTGGGCAAGACTCGGGCTTATGCCAAAGCGTCACCCCTCTTCATGTCTGAGGTAGTGAGACCCATGAGAGACTCGGTCTTGGCCCTTAGAGGTTTTATTAAGTCAGATTTTTGGTTTGACGAATGAGCAAAATTATGAACACAGAGAAGATATTTTTCGAATTTTGCTGTTTGAGTAGTGGAAAGTTCAGGCTTGGAGCAGTTTGAGCACTGAGGTATCACTGTATACTGGAAGTTTTTGTTTATATTTGCTATATTATTCATGATTGTCATGTCTCATCTTTTTTTTTTGTAATACCATATAGACAGTGCTCAATTTTGCAAATTGAATTTATTTAAATTTGTTTAAATTTTGCTATATAGCAAGCTTTTAAAAAAAGTTTATGTTCTTTAATAAGGAGTTGAAATTTTATATAAGAAGTTATGTAAAACCCATGGTTAACATTTTAGGGGCTTGAGAAAGCTACATTTTCTGTCTTGTCTCCCCACCCCCCCACTCCGTTACTGAGTCATCAGCACAACCTGGTGGCTATTTAGGGGAACTGCTTGGTATAATCTATTAAAGTTTCTCTTTTCATATCTATATTTATATATGTGTTGTAGTTAAAATCTGTGCAACATTTTGTAAACAAATACAAGCATCTTCAAAATTCTGTATGCACTGGTGTTATAACATCAGTATGATTGGAGGATTTGTCTCCCACAATGTGAATTAATTTTTTGACAGCAAGAAGAGCATCATACACTCTTGTATCATAGTTCTGGTTCCCTATGGGAGTTTAATAAATACTTGTGAATTAAAATTAATGATTGTGTTATTTATTTACAACATTTTGAAGGTCATGCGCATCTGATGTGCATTTCATGGAGACTGGGAAGGGTACCTTCGTTGGATCTGTGATGTTTGCAATGTGGGGAGTCTGAGATTGCTCTTCCCTCAGGAGCCCATAGCTAACAGAAGCTGAATGGTTATCTGCCACACAGGTCTTTAAAATATATCACCCAGGACAGTGTGGTTGTGCTAGAAGACTTCTAACCCTAAGACTTTAAAACCACAAATGAAGCATTAAAATCATTTCTGTCTGGCTGTGCTCCCACTAGCTAATGCAGGAGTTCAACACCTGTGAGGCTCCCTTAAGAATTTCTGAGTGCCTTTGGAGGGATGTGGTTGTGTTCAGGCACCTGTTATCTGACCGCAGCACTGCTGGGGTCCCGAGTGTCCACTGACCCTCTCTGCAGCTTCCTTGCTCCCCTCAGCATGAGAATGATACTGCGTGAAGGGAGAGTGGTGATTCTGTCCCTGAGCGCCTGTCAGTTTTGACCAGCTGGCCTCTCTCCAGTTGAGAAGATAGCTGGAGGGAACGCAGACACAGATTCCAGGGCTCTACAGCCAGCCCTTGACACAGAAGCACACCTCTTGGGCTCCTAGTTCTCACCTCCTACATCTACTGGCTGCTTTCTGGGCGCTGGGCACCTCAACTCCTTTTTTCTTCTTGATTTTCACTGTCTAGGATTAATTTAAGGGAGCATTAATGACATACTTGGCCCTGCATGTGGGGTTATGGCACTGAATCATGTGGGCAACGTCCTGTTTCCTATGGAGCATCCATGCTGACAAATAAAAATGGGTGCTGAATCGATCATCACACTTAATTCATGAAGCCCGCTACTCACTTCATCAGACATTAAGAATCTCTGTTGGATTTGTCTGAATGTCTGTTCATAAACATTGGATTTTACTAGCTTTTGCAAATACTATTATCTTTAGCTTGTTTTGTGATAAAATTGTGAACAATGCAAACAACAATAAACATAACAGGAGTCCAAATGATTCAGAGAGTGAAAACATTCTCCACACTATGTTAAAATACACACATGTAGGTGATAATAATTAGGTTCATATACTAGGAAATACCAGTTATAGAAAACATTTCTCCACCAAGACATATCTACAATTTCTTACCATAGTGCAAAGTTCTATGAATGTAGGAAACTCTGATTTATTTTATGTTACATCTTAAGGTTAGGGTTAGGGTTAGGTTGGATTAAACAGTGAGTATGACTGCTGTTTCCCTAGGAAAACCCTTGGTACATGAAAGATCAGAATAGTGAGCTCATTTAGTGTTCTGTAGCTAAAAAAACAGCAAGAAATTTTATGGAGAACACAATAAGAAATTCTCGGGCTGTTTATCTTGGTGAGAAAGAGGCTTTATTTTCTTTCCCGGTTACACACAGTTTCAAGATCTAGAGTTTGTGTTCTGCTGGTTCATTCATATTCATTGCTGAACTGAAAATAACCAAGATGGTGTCAAAAGACAAAACTGCAGTGAATTTGAAGTTCTTACTTGGCTTATTTTTTAATTCATGATCCTAGAATCAGGCAGCCCTCAAATCAGAATTGTTTCAAAGAACTATGGGACTGCAAAGTGACCAGACATTTACAGACAGAACATGGAAGCCAGCTGTAGAGACAGCTTACCTGGTTACAGCTCAGTGTCATGCCATATATGAACCAGCTGGCCACCTGGGATTACTTAAAGCCCAGCTGCTGTGATCAATTAAGACTTAGTGATTTATTTTCAGTTAGGTTGCAGGTCACTATTGAAGGACTGAATTACAGAAGTATGCTCTGGCTTATATTTAATTAAACAATGGTCAGTACGGACCCTATGCATACTACATTAGCATGCATTCCTAAACTCAGCATCCAATTGCCATATGGTACATCTCTGGGAACTCGCCTTCTCTTTGTCTTGCTGCAGTTTCCCCTGCTTCGTTCTGTTAGTGTCTTGGATACCTGACTGTAATCCAGTCCCTGCTGGGAGCAATTAGATTCCCACCCTAAATACTGGGCTGTATTTAGGCACCACATAGAGTAACTGATATTAATATCTTGCTGCATTTCTTTTTTTTTTTTGGCAGTACTGGGGATCGAACTCAGGACCCTGCGCTTGCTAGGCAGACGCTTATTCCACTGAGCTATATCCCCAGCCCCATTGCTGCATTTCTTTACCTCTCTAGTCTGTAATCGTCACATAGTGTTGCATGTGTAGTTATGCTCTCCTTGGACGCATTACGCTCTGGTCCTTTTGGATCTTTCTCATGTTATTCCTTCTAGAACACACCCTGTCTTTGCGGTACATGCCCCATCTGACAGCGTGCACTCGTCCCTTTGTTCAGTTTTCTCTTAGTTCTGCTTTCTCCTTCCGTCACCTACTTAAGCCTTATTTTCTCTATTGAGCCTTCCAGCCTCTTACACCCATTTTATGGTGCTTGGGTACCGATGTGCTTATCATCTTCACTGTGGATATAAAACCGTTCTGTAGTTTATATTAGACTTGAAGATCTTTCAGGGCAAGGTTCATATAAGTTACTTGTCATCTTAGCAAGACACCAGGGATGTCACTGCTATGTAGGTAGGAGGCTTCTAACCCTGGAAATGAACAGGAGAGCTGAGTGTTGAGCAGAGAGACAATGAACATTGTATGACACATGCTTCTTTTTTATTAATTCTCTTCTACCAAACTTCTCCCCTAAACAAATATGGAACTCAGAGCACCAAGTGAGTAAAAAAATACTATCCTGAATTTCACTGGGCACCAAAGAGCCATCCATGTGCTTCTCACCAAAATTCATTCTGAGAATTTGATTTGAATGTGGCTTATGTTAGACAATGCAAGTGAATTAGGCACATTTGGCCTTGAATTACCTATAATTTTAACTAGCTGTAAACTTTGTGTTCAATTTACCTCTCATAACTTTTATTGAAAGAGCCCCATAATTGTAGCAAATGAAGCTAATGTTCCATGAAAGAGGGAGTGTTAATAATGACATTGATTGTCACAGGAGGAAGCTGGAGTTTTTCTTTGAAAAATAAAGTACAGAGTAAGTTACAAAAGCCTTTATTTTCAATTATTAACTGCCTATTAAAGCATTCTTCATTTTCAACAGTTACTCATGTTTCTAACTTAGATGTCATCATGTTTTGCAGATGTGTATTTGCCAGTTAGCCCATTATTTAGTTTATTTTAGAGGACAAGTATGTGTCAAGGTTGACAAGAACAGAAAGTGACTCTCGACACTGACAGAAAGGGTATCAGGGACACAGGAATTTAATGTGCAGTTGTAAAATGGTAGTTGGAGAATTACAATATGAAGACAACATTGGAGGCCAAGGACAAGATATATTTCAGCCACAGTGTCACACCCTTGCTCCATACAATTGGCATCAACCCTAGATCCTGTTGTACTCACACAAATGGTTCTCAGATGTCCCAGGTTGGCATTATTGCCAATAAATTTTATAGGTGGGAGCATACAACTGATTGGGTTTCAGTTAATATCCCAGTGCTATGTTTGGATTTGGTCTGGATGTGCCCCCCAACAGTTCATGTGCTAGAAGTTTGGTCTCCCCTGTGGTGATGCTGAGAGGCAGTGGACCATTTAAGAGTGGAACCTAGGGAAAGGTAGGTAGCTCCTGTGGACACCATGCTTGGTAGGGAGGTTGCAATACTGGTTCATTGCAGTGAATTAGTTCCCATAAGAGCAGGTGGTTGTAAAGCAACGTGCATTCCACACGTGTGTCCTTCTGAATGCACCTGTCTCTCTATCAGCTTTTCCATCCTGTGGTGATTTAGCCCAGGGGGCCTTCATTAGGCACTGACACGGGGCTTCCCAATCTTCATCTCTCAGCCACTGAAATTGAAATAAATCTCTTTTCTTTATCACCTAGGTATGTTCCTCTCTTTCCTGTGGGACAAAATGCCTGATGCCTGGAGCTCACAAGAAGACTCTATTTGGCCCCCAGTTTCTGGTGGGTTCAGTCCAAAGTTGGCTGGGTCCACAGCAGAATCAGCATGGAAGGGCCTAGCGGAGGATGACAGCTCATCCCATGGCAACCAGGAAGCAGAGAGGGATAGAGAGAGAGAGATGGAGAGAGAGATGGAGAGAGAGATGTATCTACAGCAAGAATAGCACATCCTTCTGGCTCACACCCTCTGTGAACCACCTTCCACAAGGCACGTCTGCCAGTAGCACATTCAGACACTGAACCCATCAGTGGATGAATCCACTGTCATGATCCAATCAGTTTGCTGTAAACACATGACACTTTCTGAGGATATTTAAAATCCAAACCATAATATACTAGCCTTGGTTATTTCTTATGGCAACACAAACAGGCTATCAAGATAGCCTGCTTTCTGGCTGCTAGCTGACATTGTAGTGTGTGTGGGCGTCTCTCTTCCCACGCAGTTTCTGTACTGGGAAATTGTGCACTGAGACTTACCGGTGTGACCCTGAGTGGAGGAGGACCCTGAGAGACACAAGCCAGTATCACCGTGCTTTTCCATGTATGGAAAGAAAAGACACGTTTCCCACTCTAGTTAGAGGCTTCTTTACATAATGCTAAAGGGAACATTTGGGAGTGGTGTGCTTGCTGTTTCGCATTGCATGTGATTAGGCTGATGTCAAGAATGCAGATCATTTTCATTTAATTTTGATTTGTTTTCTTGCATTTTTAGGTACGTTTTAAAAAATCCTGGCTGAGGCACTGCATATTGAGCAGATCAAATACTAAACTGGCTGGCATGTGAAAACGTAAATTCCAAAGGAAGGCTCAGCTTCAGCATAATGAAGAAAAATATAGATTTGTTTTGACCAAGAGTCAATTTAAATTCATGTGAGACAAAGAAACAGTTCCTGTTAGAGCAGCAAATATAGAGAAGGAATCTTGCTTCTTTTTATTTTCCTTCTTATTATCTTTTAAAAGCAATACTATTAAGTATTTCTTAAAAGTATTTCTATTTATGTCAAAGCATGTCATTTTCTCTCCATTTTTGAGTTACCTTTTTCTTTTTTCCTGAGGGATACTTGGACAAGTTACAGAATACTGTTTAGGTTTGTTTATACTATTTTAGAGTTTATCTAATTGAACAGCTTTGAATGATTTATCTGGGTGTTAAATGATCTGTGTGAAGCATAAAAGTCTGCAAGTTTATAGGCACTTAGTAACTTGCCTTCTCTTGTGTCCCTTCACACCATCTTGTCTAAATATTCTGTGTTTACTTAAAACATATCTACAGTGATTCCATTTGTAGCTCCAACTATGAATCACAATTTAGAAAATTCAGGAGAATGAAAACCTAGCATACTTCCTACAGTTTTGCTTCCTATATTTCCTCTTCCCCTGATATTCTGACTTTACCAGTCACTTTATGTTTAAGAGTTCTCTTTAGCTATTGTCTTAAGCTCTGAATGTTGGTCATAAATTCTTTGTTTTCCTTTATATGAGAATGCTGTGATTTCCTCTTCATTTCTGAAAGATATGTTCACCTAATCTAGAATCTAGAATCTAGAATTCTAGAAGTCTGGATTGACCATTTTTTCTTATTGCACTCAAGAAATGTATTTTTCAGCATTTCTGTCTTTATTTTCTCTTTCTAGGATACCAATGATAAGAATATTGGATCTGCTGTGACCACAGCCCTGGTTCTTGATATTTTGTTTTTCCCCAGTCTCGGAATGAGTAATCTCTATTGTTCTGTCTTCAACCTGCCTGACGTTTGTTCTCACCTGTGTGACCTCCATTTTGATGCTGATCCAATCCACTATGCATTTTTACTTTAGCTCATGCACTAATTTAGAAAATGAAATGGAGTAAAGTAAAAATTTAAAAATCCTGTTTTTCTCCTGTATATCCTCTATTTTTTAAACTGAGATTTTTGTCTTAATTAGCTCTGACAGTTGTTGAGGCTTTTTTATTCTGGCTGCTTTAAAATCCTCAGATAATTCCAGCATCTCGGACATCTTTGTGTTGGCATCCGTTGTTAGTTTCAAGTGAAGTTGTGGTGGTTCCTGGTATGTGAATGATTTTTGACTAAAACTTGAATATTTTTATATTATGTATGAGATTCTGGATCGTATTAAAATCTTTCACTTAGCTGGCTTTTTATGTCATGATCCATTACATGCCATTACTGTAAATAGAGATAGAACTTCGGTTCCCCTCTCTGCATTGCGGACACCCAAAGGGGAAATAAACATTTTTGTTGGTAAGAAATGGGAAGTTTGTTTCCCCACAAGTTTTCCGCTTATCTTGGTGGTAATGCGATTACTGACGGGTGACTGAAATTCCTAATGATCAAGTGGGTCTCCTCCACCATTCCTGGGCTTGCGTGTGCCTGTGGGGAACGCGCTTTGAGACGGTTTGTTACAGCTCCATGTGGGGGGAGGTGTAAGCTTCCTACTCAGCCTTTGCTATTGTGATTTTGGTGGAATTATTTTTACTATGGTGTTGTCTGGAGTAGAATGCTTATTATCTATACATTTCCATTTAGCGCCAACTATCAGACACAATTTAGAAAACCGAGGAGAACACTGCTGCTACTTTTATTGTTCTTTGGTTAGAAAAACAACACGTTTGCTTGGGCTTTTGAAACAGATTGCATAGGCTTGTTGGCATATCTTTGTTCCTAGCCTCTATGGGTCCAGGTTTGGGGTGTATGAGGCGAAAAGGAAGCCGGAAATCCCCCCATGGTGCTTTCTGCGGGTGCCAAGTTCACTCGTCAATTGGCTCTCTCCTTCCTATCTTTCAGAGCCTTGTCATGTTTGCTTTATTACAATTTTAAGGCTTGTTTTGGCTGTTAGCAGAGGCAGGCATAAGAGAAAGTACATATTTTGACTCTTTCCAGTAGCAAGAAACTTCTTCCAAAAAACATACCAAGTTCTTTGCTGAGTTTTTAAACAAAATTTCTCATTTGTTGCAAGAGCATTTGCAGTTCAAGTATTAAACTGAACTCTGTCAGCAGTTTAAGGGGAGAGATTTCTTTGTTAACAAAAATATTGATGTATACTATACATATGGAAGAATTGTGTGCAGTTCAATACATTTTCTCCCAAACTTTACCACTAATGTAACCAGCACCCAAGAGAATGATACTTTTCTATTTATTTATTTATTTATTTCAAGTGAACAATGTACCGTTTTATTTTGATGTTGATATTAGGACAGCACTAGAGTTGTAACTTAGTGCTACAAGCACTAGAGTTATAACTTGCTTGCCTATCATGAGCGAGACCCTGGACTCAGTCCCTAGTATTGCCGTACAAAAACCATCTGCAGTATTAGAGCAAATAGTGTGCAGAGAAATATATGGGCTCTCTTTATACATCTTGTCTATCCTTCTACAGATACCAACTTTTATGAACAATAAAGTCAGTGAGGCACAGTTGGATATTAGGAATAACTTACAATGTTTTGTAACACAGTAGAATAGCTATTGTTGACAACAGTTATAATCAGAATCGTGTATTTCCAAATACTCAATAGAGAGGAATTTAAATGTCACCAAACATTGATATCTTCAAACCGGTTACTCAGATAAACAAATATAGACATGTAGGATTGATTAAACACTTAAACATTAACTGTTCCTTTCAATTGTGCAGTGAAAGTCAGCACCACTGTTAGCTGTCCTGTGTACACATGTATACGTTCCCCTTTTTTCTTTTCTCTTTTCCTTCATTCCAGTTGTTCTTTCCTTTTGAACGGTTTCCTTTTGTTTCACAAGGTCTATTGTACCTTCTAGATTTTATTGTCTCTTTCAGGTTCTTACACTAGTGAGACAATACAGTGTTTACATATGCAGGTCTGATTTATTTCACTTATGGATATGGTCTCTAGTTGTGACCATTTACCTGAGAAAGCCTCGAGTTTATCATTTATCTTTCTTTATAGCTCATTTCCTACCACCTTGTCTGAAATTCTCTATTGCTTGTATTGGTTTTGTGTTATTTTCTAAACATATGTGTGTTTCTTAATATGTTTTTGTTCTTTTATCTTTAAAATTAAAAGAAATGCTCCCAACACAAAGAAATGATGATCGTTGGCTATGACGCCAATTGCTCTGATCTGATCATTACACAACACATACGTGTGGTGAAGTGTCATCCTATATTGCATGCATATGTACAGATATTGTCATTTAAAAATAAAAATATATGAAAAATTCATCATTGATTAAAATATGCAGCAGTTCTAAATTTTTACTGCTTCTGTTCTTCATGTGAGCACTGTTGAAGGAGGGCGAGTGGAACGGAAGGAATATTTTCTCAATCTTGCTCGTGTTTTCTAGGGTCGTCTAGGAATAAACGAACTTTTACTTCACTATGGGAGTAAGGAACCTCCCTGTCTTCCCTGCCCTATCTGTCTCATCTAGTGGCAGCGCATATTCAGAGTTCCCATTGCCCGTGAGCGAATCACTCAGAACAAGGAAGGAATTGGGCTACCTGAGCTCGTCTTGAGTGCCTGTTATTTTTTCCTGCAACAATCACTATTTCATGTCCACGACCCTTGAAAGGTTGACTTTTTCCCACCTGCCCTGGAAGGAGAAGGCACTGTCATCTCTTGGGTACAGAGTGGGTCTGCACAGGCCACCGGGTGTGTGGTGGTCCGCCCTGGTATTTGGTCTCCAGCCTGGGCAAGCACACACCACCCTGGCCCTTCCTTTCATTGCAGTATGGAGACCATCCATTCCCTTGAGGTCTGCGTGGAATCTGACAGACTCAGTGGAGCACACAGGAGGCGGAGAAATCATTTTGGCCTCAGATTTCAGGTGCACAGCCCTGTCCATCTTGGATGAGTCCTCAGCATTTTCCAACTCATTATAAATTAATCAGCGTGCTGTTTTCCAATAGATCTTTAATCCTTCAGAATATATTGTTTGGATTAGAAATGACAATAAATTGCACATTAAAACACATTAAGATGAAAAACCCTTTGGTGAAGATTCATATCTTTTCCTTAAAATGGAATTTCTTTTTTCTTTCCTCCATGCTTTTTTTTAGTCTGTGCCAAAGTGCATACTTTCAAGCAGAGCGTGACAAACACTTTTTGCTCAACCAAGATTATTGTGAAAATTAATGCTGCCCTTACTTGATTCAGATTTATCAAAACTGCAGTCGAAATTATTAAAAATTGCCTAAATTAGGAAATGTTTTACATCTTCTAACAAGTACAAGCCAAAAACATCCAGTATACCGAAATCCTAGATTTTAAGGGTGGGGTGAGACAGGGTTTCACTGTGTATTTCAGGCTGGCCTTGAACTCATTATGTAGCCCAGAGTAACCTCAAACTCACAGTGATCCTCCTGCCTCAGCCTCTCCAGTGCTGGAATTACAGGCACACCCCACCACACCCACTGGAAATCTTAGACTTAATATTTTATTTGTTTTGCGTTTTTGATCCTGGTATTATTTTTCAATGGTGGTAAAAAAAAAAATATTGTATATTCATTCCTTGTCCTTTGCTGCCTTCTATTTTTCGGAGACTATACTACATTTCTGAGAAAGCTCTAAGGCAGACAAGCACACAGACATTGGCTGTACTTACTAAAGCACACACCCTCCACCATCCCTTCTCCTAAATGGAGGTAACTACTGTGAGTTGGTGTGTGTTGAGTGTATATTTTATAATTCTACTCCTATGAGTACACATATCAGTTACACTCAGAAGAGCTTAGTGTGCCAAAATTTTACATAATATGTTCATACTGTGCCTATTCTTTTGTACTTCCTTTAAAGATGCAGAGTCTTATTTTTCTTCCTGTTTGCTGATCCATGGCACAGCTGATTCCTGGGAGCTGAGGTCACCTCCCTTCCAGTGTTACTCACCTCCATCTGCTGCTCTTTCATTTGCCGAGGTCAGCTTGGCTCTTTCTTTTGAACTACAGGCACTTTTACTAATTCCAGAACAAATTTTCCCTCACTTCCAAAGGCCACACAGCATTGTACAGTACTGGAATAAGATACAGATTCTGAATGTACACTATGGTCATCTCAACAACAGCAGCTTTGGCACTACATGGGAATTTATTAGCTTGACATCCAGAAAATTCCGGAAACTGAAAAAACTGAACATGAAATACAATGTAGTTTAAAAATTCAGAGCAAAGAGTGATATCATCAAGCACATGTGAATGTCTAGCACTGTGCGAAGGTGAGGCAGGGTACTGCAAGTTTGAGCCCAGCCTGGGCAGCTTAGGAGGACCCTGTCTCCGTGTGTGGGCAGGTAAGTGAGGGAGTGACTGAGCGAGTAAATACAGGCTGGAGATGTGGCCCAGTGTGAAGGCTTTGGGTTCACTCCACAGTGCAAACCAGAGAGGACTAATACTTGCCACACACAAGAAGCTACAGATGTGGCCACCAGTACTTGAAAAAGAAAACATTCGACTTACTAATATCTGAGAGAAAGGTAAATCAAAACCACCACTTTATATTACCCTAGCCCCGTCAGGATGGCTGTAATCTAAAAGACAAAAACAAAACAACAAGGACAACGAACACCAGGAAACTAATGCAGGCGGAGATGCACAGAACGGGACCCTGCAGCCATTCTGGAAGACCATATGGAGGTTCCTCAAAAAGTTAACATTTCCATTACTGGGTATGTCGGAGGAGATGAACTTGTCCTACTAAAACACTAAACCTAACAAAAACAGAACCCCTTGCCTTCCCAACACTACTTATTACAGCTAAATTATGAAATCTAAATAGACGCCCCTCAGTGGATGAGTGATTTAAAAGGCGTTGTAAGGACATTATTGAGCATAAAAATAATGGATCTAGCAATATTCCATTCAATAGATGGAACTGGCGTTCTTGTGTTAAGTGAGATAAACCAGACAGCAAAAGAAAACTCTCACGTATTCTCACTCATTTGTACAAAACAATAGGTGAGTCATGTAGAAGAACAGATCAGAAGAGTGGTCACTAGAGACCAGGAAGGCGGCGGAGAGGGAAAACGGAAGGAAGCACGTAAGTGCATGAAGCACTGCTAACATGAAAGTAGATCTTCTCTGGAAGCTGAGGGCAGCGATTGCTTGGAACAATCTGTGATATATTTTCAAATGGTTAGAAACAATGACTAGAAGTGTATAAATTGACAGCACATAAAAATGATTTCTGTGTTAAGAGGTGGAAATGCTTATGACCCTGATATTGCTATCACACATTGTATACATGTACGAAATTAAGCTAATGTAGCTCATAAAGATGTGCAAATACAATGTCTGAATAAAATAATAATGATGATAATGAAATTCTTGTTAGCATTTCAAATTCCCTAAATGTGTAAGATTCTGTCTGCTGTTCTATTTTCTTGAAATTGAAGATTTATTTTTCTTATCATCTCAGATTTGTAGATATAAAATTTATATATATAAATATTATTTATAAAGATATTAAAAATATATATGACATATACAGAATATATTAAATGCATTTTAAAATATATGAACCAGCTGGGCAAGCTGCAACCCCAGCTAATCAGGAGGCTGAATAGCAGGATGTTTGGATTAACAGGATTGCAAGTTCAAGTCCAGTTTGGGAAATTTAGAGAGATGCTGTCTCAAGTGAAATAAATACATAAAGGGCCAGGAATGCAGCTCTGAGCTGAAGCCAGGGTGCCAGTGTTTCTGGGCTTTTGTAGCAGGTTTGCACAGTGTAAAATAATCCTGCAAATCAAACATCTATTTAGTTAAAATGTACATTTTTCTTGTCTGCATTTTAACGAAAATATAGTGAAAAATAAAGCATTCTAAGTTAAATTACCACTAACTTTGACCAAGTGAAACATATTGTCCTTGAAAAGAGTGCAGGATGAGCAAAGAGAGCTGCGGCACAGCTCAGGGGAAAGCAGGACCGTCTGACTTACTTGGTGACAGTTGAAAGAGGCTAACAGGACCATTATGCAAATGAAGAAGGCAAGGGAATGACAGGGTTTTGTGGTTTAAGTACAAGCTCAGAATCTCTCCACATTCAAGGAGAAAAGAAAGAGGCAAAAATGTATGTATGTATATATGTATATACATATATGCAGGAGGGCTAACATGGTTCTACTATTGTATTATATCACTTAATGCTAAGGAATAATTGATGATGGGTTATTTGATCAATCTTGTATGTCTGTATGTGTTATCCTGAACACACACTTCGAAGATATCAATATGCAAAGCAGCAACTATTGTTGGGTTTTTTTTTTCTGTCTTTGGTTTTTTGTTTTTTGTGTTTTTCTGTTGTTGAGAGGATTGTCTGACCAATTTTGCATGTCTGTATCTGTGTTCATATATATACACTTCGAAGATATCAATAGGTAAAACAACAACCACTGTTGAGTCCATGTCACGTTGTCTGTAAATCAGTTTTGATTGTACTATTTTTTATGCTAATTTGTGTCTGTTTGTTAATATGTTTTTGTGCTTTTATTTAAAAAAAAAATTAAAAAAAAAAAAAAAGAATCTCTCCACATTCAATGTTGGTCCCTCTGGTGGCAGTGAGGTGAAAGTATGGTCCTCCTCCTGAGCTCTACCATAGAACCTGACGTGAACTTCTCCCAATGTGATCGGATGTAATGAGAAAGTAGAGGGAGGATTTCATGTTCTTTCCCCACCAGAATAAAAGCTCTAAGTGTTTCTACAAAAAACACAAATTTTAATGGATCACCACATGTTGGGGACCACTACAAAATAGCTCTGATTAGGATTTAATATTAAGGCTCTCCGTGGTTTACTTGTGAATTGTCTGAAGCTCAGGCAACTTTCTGACAAGAAAAGACCTCAGCTGAGGGCATCTCACTCCAACTCCAATTAGCTGCAGGAGACTTGCAGCTGCTGGCTCCACACTCCTACAATAAATACCAAACTGAGATAAGGTACTTCTGACTGACAAAATTTACTGCTTGGAAAAATTCTCCCAAGGTCCTGCGAGATTCCTGCACTTTCTTGAGTCTCCTCTTCCTTTGTTTGAAAACCAAATAAATATGTGCCACCCAGAGACGTCTTTGGCTAACCCAGAGAATACTGAAGCTGTAAGGAAGTTAGTCCCTTCCGGAGCCCTAAAAATCTTTTCCATTGTCTCATTATTTATTTAAGCCTTCACCGTCCACTTGCTTGGGAGATTGTAGGCCTGATCAGCCTGTAATAACTTAGGGTTATTTAACCCAGTTTTTGATAACCAAGTCCTCATCACTGCTGTGAATGCCTGTCATGTGAGGTACATTGCAAGGCTTCCCTGAAGGAGTTGCGGTCTTTAGTAATTTGAGGGGCTTGAGAATAATAACTGGCATTCAGTGTTTGCACTTCCCTTTATCCTAAGTGTGAAATATACAATTGGAGGCTTTCTAATTTTTTGTTCTCTATTGTTTTTCTTTGTGCTTTCTCTCACTGATTTCACTAATTCTATAGCTTAAGATGGAAAGGACCAAGATGCCTCTTCGTGGTCTGCTTTCTCCTGAGCATTACCTGGCTTTGTTTGTGCCTTCTTCTGCTGTACACTTGTGATTGCAGACCCACCTGTGCAAAGTGGAATTGTAATTTTAAGTAACATGTGCAATTTTTCTTAGTCTTTTTTGTTTTAAGGCTTATTAAAATTTCATGAAAAATTGCATTGTGTATTTCTATCCGCAATATGAGAAGTCCTACAGAATCTTCCCTGGAACTATCTCTTGATTATGATTACTCCTTGGAGCCACTTGCGGCAGAGAAATTAATTCAGAGAAACTTTTTCTTTTCCCCTTTTGTCTTGGTTACTTTTCTCTCATTGCTGAGACAAAATACCCAGTGCCCAAAACGAAGGAAGGAAAGGTATATTTAGCTTACAGTTTGTGGAGGTTTCAGTCCATACGTGCCTGGTTCTGAGGCAGAGTGGCACATGGCAGAGGGTAAACTGTTCAGGGCAGCAGAGCACAGCAAAAACAACCAGCAAAAGGGAGGAATGGCAGGCAAGCAGCCTCTTCTCTTCCCTTACATTGTAAACAGCCTACCCCCACCCAGGGGGCGTGTACCTCTCTCACAATCTCCATGCCCTCCTCTTCCACAG
This sequence comes from Dinomys branickii, assembly GCA_004027595.1. Lineage (NCBI taxonomy): Eukaryota > Metazoa > Chordata > Mammalia > Rodentia > Dinomyidae > Dinomys > Dinomys branickii. The sequence goes on from PVLD010008460.1 coordinate 83,662, forward strand.
GCTCAGGATGTATACAAAAAGTAAGCACCCTGGTTTCCTGCTGAATCACTCAGTTAAAACTCCAGATTCCCCAAGTTGACACAATGTATCAACCATAACACCTTTCTTTCCTATCCTTTTCTTCCTTCCTTCTTTCCTTCCCTTCTTTTTCTTTCTTTCTTTCTTTCTTTCTTTCTTTCTTTCTTTCTTTCTTTCTTTCTTTCTTTCTT